>BMAV01015976.1:0-109336 GCA_019973955.1 Trichonephila inaurata madagascariensis
TCATTTAAAAAACCCCTTTGTCAAAAACCCTTCTTAGGTTTTAAAAAAGCCTTTCTGAGTTTTCAGGGTAGCCGGAAAAAACTTTCAACTATACCCCGGGCCCCGGGATTTTGGGTTGTTGCTTGAAGGGGGTTTTAAAATTTATCCCATCATCAAACTCTCATCTTCATGGATTCTCTTGAACTGGTTGTGGAAACGCAGCCAATCCGTCAACTCTCAGAAAACTGCTGGAACGGAATCTTGGGAAGACGAAAAGATAAAGACAAAATGTGACCAGGCTGTGGTTGTCCTTTTCCCAAAAGCATCTGTCTCTCTTTTATGATTTTTTTCACGCGGACTTGCCAGGCAATCTTTTTTCACCCAGCCTTCAATGGCTTTTCAATATTGTACGCCGCGTACAGTTTGACTCGTTCATTAAAAAACTGCATCTTCTACTTTTTTAAGTTTTGCGCTTTTTACCTTTAATTGTTCAAATGCTGTTTCTACGGCTTTCCCTTTTACAGGATCATTTTCGAAAATTTTCCCTGAAGATGATTTACAGCTTTCGTAAAGGCTGTCCTCAACCGTGCCCCCAAATTTTTAAAAGCTCCTTTCTCCTTTTATATTCAAAATGTTTTTCCCAACACTCGTAGCCCCCCGAGTGCGGAAAATTTAAAACTCGAATTCACCTCTTTCCCAAAACTGTAAACTAAGTGCGGAAATAAATGATGTGGCTACGGTTTTCTAAATTTTAAATAAAACATTTATTAAGTATTTAAGGATGTAAAAAAAAGGTTAAAAAATTCACGCACGCTCATAGCCGTCTGTTTCCTCTAAACGCATCTGGGGAATTCTCTTTCCCTCTCTTTGGGGCCCTTTTTCCCCCCCTGCTGCCACCAGAGTAAAGAGAAACTAAGCTCACACCCCTCCTCGGGTCAGTCATCCTTTCGATCCTTGGGTGCCTAAGATTTATTAGGTGCTCGCCCCTCCTCGGGTCAATCACTCCTTCGCTCTTTGGGTGCTTTCGCAACAAATATCTTGTTTAGTTCAAAAGTTACCGGAGTTTTAGTGGAGTGACTTTTTTATTTGTTTGTTTAGAAACCATGAATGTGTGAAAAACAATTTCATATGTTAATTAAGCATTGCTTTTTTATGAGAAGAAACATTGCGTAAGTAAAAAAAATGACTGCATAAGTGTTTTTGAACTTTGCTCCATCACCAACAACGATTAAGAGGTGGTATGCTGACTTAAAACATAGTCACACAGACGCAAACGACGCTGAACTTTCAGGTCACCCAACTTTTGCAGTTGTTCCAGAAAACATAAAAAAATTCCCTAAAATAGTTTTAGCTGATCGTTAAGTGAAGTTGTGGAATAAAAGGGGAAATTTTAAGGTGTCAAAAAGGGGGTATTACTGTTTTGCATGATCATTTGTCAACACGAAAGCTGTGTTCAAAGTGGGTATCGCGTTTACACATTGTCGATCAAAAACAACAACGCATCAACAATTCAACAGCACTGTTTGAAGCTGTTTAAGCAAAATAAACAGGT
The DNA here is from genome assembly GCA_019973955.1 of Trichonephila inaurata madagascariensis. Lineage (NCBI taxonomy): Eukaryota > Metazoa > Arthropoda > Arachnida > Araneae > Nephilidae > Trichonephila > Trichonephila inaurata. Next base: position 1,532 of record BMAV01015976.1, read on the forward strand.
TTTTTTATGTAGATATGTGACAATGGATGCAACATGGATCCATTACTACACGCTTGAATCAAAAAGATCGTCCGCTGGTGGACGCAGCTTGAAAGCTGTCCAAAGCGACCAAAAACTCAAACGTCAGCTGGCATTTTGTGACCTCCGTATTTTGGGATGCGGATGGAATTTTGTTAATTGACTACTTTGAGAAAGAAGAAACCATTAGTAGTGAATATTACATGGTGTTATTGGATCAACTGAATGAAAAATAAAGGAAAAACATCCTCAAATGCAAAAGAAAAAAATGCTGTTTCACCAAGACAATGGTCCCCCCATGTCCAAGAAGAATGGTCAAAGGAACAATTGCGCTTCTAACTACCTTTCCACACACCGTGGGTCAGATCTGCCCCGGCCACTGGCTGTTCGCAGACTTACAAAAATGCTCCAAAGGGAAAAAGGGTTAGGCTCCGGGAAAAGTGATTGCCGAAGTTGAAGTCTATTATGAGAGCAAAAACAAATCGTTCTACGAAAAAAGTATTAAAAAATTAGAAGACCTTTGGGCTGAATGTATCACCCTTGAAGAAGAGTATCTTTGTAAATAAAATTCAATTTTGCCTAAAAGTTGTTTTTTATTAGTTAATCTCGGGACTTATTCAGTGATGTGTTAGTGATTATTATTTGGAAATCTTTAAATTAAACTTTAATGTATCAAACTTTTGTGCTTCCTAGCTGAATTGTTAAGCCCATTCTCGCGTGAAAAGAATGGGTTCTCAAATATTTAGAAAATGTTCGTTTTTTCATTTGAAAAAATCCAAGAATATATACATGCAATTTTTCATACATTGAATTGCTAAATGTATTTTAACACTCAAACTAATCCACTATTTACGTCGGCTCATTTATATGCGCTTCATGTATTAGAGCGCAGATATGTATAACCGCGATGAACTATTTGAAAGTATACTGTCAGGAAAAAAAAATAATAACTGAAAAGATTTAGTTAAACTATTTCTATTTATGTAAGACTTAAATGTATATTTGAGAATATGGATTTGATACTTGTTTTAAAATGACTGTCAGTGTTCCATTTAAGTGACTTCCACTTATGCTTTGTTTTGTGTGGAATCAGTTACTTACTGAAATGGGATTATAGTATTCTGATTCGAATTAATTATTAATTGGGAGATTTCCAAAAATATTCAAATCCTACTTTAATTAGAGTACTTGATTTGATATACAGGGTATCTACAAAAAAGTCGGGGAAAAAGAATGATTTATTGAATGTTATTTACAGGAAAAAAAATTAAAGTACGTATTATTGTAAGATGGAAAAATAGTTTAAGTTTTTATCATTATCATGAATGTTCAATGTGGTTGCTTTTCGTTACTTTGCAGAAGTTCCATCGGTAAATCATTTATTTCTTATCACAGATCTGCAGATAGAATTAACTGCAGTGAAGAATCTTGATTTTATTTCAGGAATGGACGCAGTGAATGGCGGAGTGTACACTTAATCCTTAACAAAAACCCACATATTGAAATCCAGTGGTGATTCGTGATGATCGTGGGGGCCATTAAATAACACCTCCTCGACCAATTCAACTGGTACTTCAGCATTGAGATACGGTGCAATGTCGTTGTGATAGTGACAAGAAGCACCATCCTGTTGAAAAATGTAGCCTCCTGGGATTTTTTCTTAAATGATTGGCTTAAGGAAAATCTAAGTATGTTCAGGTATTCTCGAACAAAATTTTGTCATAATTGTGCAGCAGAATGATTTTCATCAAACCAAAAACAGCACTTTTCTTTTTTTCAGCACAATTGTACGTCTCCATAATCGTTATGCAAAAGAAAGAATGATTAGCGCTGGCTAAAAGATACAGCGACAGCTATAACACCTAACGCCACATAAGCCACCTAAGACATATTACCTCTAGTCTGACTTTAAACGACTTAATTTTATTTAATATTTTGGAAGTTATTAGCTTACGAAATTGCCCAACTAATTTGTAGACACCCTATATTTTAACTTAGGTCAAATGTATTGGAAAATATTATTCTTGTGTCCGAGACCGACCCGAAATATTATCACATATGAATATAAAAAATACTTCCATGAATTGCACAGCACTTTACAGTTCCATTAGAGGTTTGTTGTTCTTTCTTCAAATGCTATGGATTTATTTATGGGAAAAGAATGTAGTTCCGCAAGAAATCTCTGTCCCATCTGAACATCAAACAATGTCGGGTTTCTTCGAGCTAGCCAGGCAAGAACAATCATGTTCGTATTAATGCAACATTGATTCATTAGTTCTTATATAAGGATGTTGGTGTGGTATGGAAGTTTATAGAGTGGAGTTTTCTTGCTCAGATGTCATGCTTGTCACTTGATTGTGGTTCGAAATAACAAAGTCTGTCACTAAAAACATACTCAAAGCTTTGAAGTATGCCACCAATCAATCTACCCCTTTAGAAGAATATCTTACCTGTAATAAAAGATTATCCATCTCAAGTTACCTGTAATTTTACCGAAAAAATACAATTTTTCTCAACGTGTGTTGTTTTCCATTAACAAAGAATTTATTATGTTTAAATAAATTTCTCACTATAAATACATAAAATATCGAATATTCTGTTACCTTAAGAATGAAATAAAGGAAACATTTATTAGTCTTACGTTGTTTATTCTAGACTCGAAATAAAAGGAGATTCATTTTGCATTTAGTGAAAGTCAAACCTTATTTTCCCCCAAATGGGCTGCATATTGGCAACTAAGCCTTTGCAGACACCGTAAGTCCCAAATGTGAGAGCCATTTCGTGGTGGCGCTATCTGGTGGCGACTCTTACTACCGAATTTGACACCAGAATTAATGAAATTCAGCTTGAGGTAGATAGAGCAGAATTGCAAAGAATATGAAAGTGTTGATACTAAAATCGTTCGCTTACAAGAAAATTTCCTCAAGTTTATATCCGATCTAAAAAAGTTTGGAATAAAAAATCCTTTTAAATGAAACAATAAAACAAAAGCAAATTTACCAATTACTCTATACAGTTAAAAATAATCCATTTTCCTTGATAATATGAAACAGTATTGTTAACCCCTTTAAGAGGAAATCGCACACGTGGTTGAATTTTTTGTAATCCATTGAGTTTGCATGACTATTAATGACGTTGATGTGCATGAGTACCCTAAAAAAGATACTGGATTTCTCTCTTTATATTTTTGTACATCTGCTTTCTGTGTGCAATAAGTATACTCAGCATTTGGCTGGTAATATTTTATTATGATTGTGCTGAATATATATAAACGTAATAAAAATAAGTTTAAATTTACAAATTTTTTTGGCTTGTTTGACTCTAAACCATATGAATGTATATTTTTCGCCTGGTACCACAAATATCCTCTAAGAGAGATTCTAATGTTTTCAAATAAAAATAATCTTAATTTTAAGAATAATATTAAGCGTAGATAGCGTCCTCTTCGAAATATATTCGAATGTATACAAATAAAAAGATTTATAATTTTGAGAATAATATTACGCGAAGATAGAGTTAATGATATTGAGAATTATATGAATTATTTTGGAGCTACACTGTATATCTTTTAAAAACTGCATGTCTAAGAAATCGCGTTTTTTTAGTTTTTAAACTTGTTTTTGCTTAGCATTTTCAAAGATGTTGGGATATGAAAAAAAAATCTAACTACCCAGTAAGTACCAACCAAACAGAATAACAGCTATAAAATAGCAAGCAACTTCTTCTCTTTGAAAAAAATTGCTGGAAGAACTGAGATATTTTAGAGAACAAAAAATATTTTCTTTTAAGCATTTTAATAATAATAATAATAAAAAATGAATCCCTAAAATTAAGTATAGATTTTAAGAATATTTTAACATTTTTTTCCGCCTACAGTTTGAATGTAATTAAAAGAAATGAGGTTTTGATGTATACATAGGTTTTTTTGAAAACACCTTTCAAATCTAAAAACAATAAGATTTTTTGAAAATTTTTCAATTGTGTAATATGAATTTGAAATGTCAATTTTTTTTAAAAGAGCTAATCTTTAAAAATTTTGAAGCTTCATTTATTAAATTAAAAACATGCTGTATTACAAACGTTTAATTAAATCAGTATAATAATATTTACAAAATGGTAAAGATATTTGAGCTTTAGAATTTTAATTAAGAAAATAAACTAATGTTAAATGTACTTATTTGATTTGCCTTTCATCGTTTTTTATTTTATGTGTGTGTGTGTGTGTGAATCCGGTTTTACTATTAAACTTAGAAGACTAGCAATTTAATCGAATACTTTTCCTGCTAATCATAAGAGCTATTCAAATGCAGAATTTGAAGTGCCTAAATTAGATTATTCGAGTAATTCGTTGATTTCTCACATTTAGTTTTACAGTGACGTTTTCGCACACTTTAAATAAATCAGAATCTGATTTAAATTTATTTCCATTAGTTTTAAATTTTAAATATAATTTTAAGACTGAAATGAGATACGAAATCAAAGTCAATAAATAATCAATATAGCTTTTTAATTAAATTTCTGGTAAATTTGAGACAATTATGTTAAACACTTATTCAGTTTTCTTCTTAAAAGTTTCAAATTTCAGAAATTATTAAATTATGAAACTGCCATAATTTTCTTAAAATCTTTTAGAATGTCATTCATATTTTTAAACTAGCTGTTATACCCGTTCTTCGCACGGGTGAATTGAAAAATTAAACAATACAGACTGAAGGACGTTTTTAATGAGTTAATTTTACGTGAATTGCAAATTAAACAAAACAAAAAAAGCTTTTTGCATATCTCAGCTGAATAAAAAACCCCCTGCTTGTTAAATTTTAAGTCTGTAGATCTAATAGCTGATAAAAAGGATTTTTTAAAATCTATAACACCCCCTAACCCTTTTGTGGGTCGATTTTTGAAAACACCTTCCTAAGCTGATCTTTGCTCAGAAAAAGCAACACATTGTTACAAATTTTGTGTAATGAACGCTTAAAATGGTATAAATAATTTATATATTTGGAAGTGTAATACGTTAATATTACTTTTTGTTGCATTTATTTTATGTTAAAACTGTACTCAGCCTCACATTCCACCTGTTCAATCTTTTGCAGTTCCTGGCGCCTGACGCAGACAAAACAAAATGCAAAGTTTTGCTTCACACATAAAAGCTAGATATATGCTGCCGCGGGATTTTTTGCAGACGGCGGAATTGTTTCCCACTTACTTGACAATTATCGTTATATTTTGGACACTTCACACGATATCTTTATAAATTATCTTTATTATCTTTTAGCCTATGTGTTATTCTGATGTATAAGTTATGTTATTGTAAAGTTTCATTACAATCCAGTCAGTTGTTTTTGAGTGAAAAAGTACCAAACATCCGCACAAACTTCACGTTTATAATATTGGTAAGGATTTGGAGAGTTTGGAGTTTGCTTTTTATTGATTGTTCACGGTACTCTTACGTTTAAACATAATGCCAGGAAAAAAACTGTGATTCAGATCTATTCCCATCTTAATGGAAATGAAGACTACGTTTTGTTCTTATTTCAACTTAAATGCAGCAGTATGAACGTTTTAAATGTTAATGAAAAAATGGTTCCGTAATTCCCCTTCCGTCTTCGAAAATTTACTGATACAGAACATTTATCAATATGTGTTTCAATGAAGCAATTATTTCACCCACAAAAACTGTCATGTTTATTTACCTACCGTAAAATCTGCCGTATAACGCATACCTATACTTTCAAGCTGCATTTTTGAACTTTTAGGAATATTCGCCGTATAATCGCGCACCCTCTTTTTTTACTAAGAAACCTGAAATGTAATTACGCAATTCTCTTATGTTTTGAAGTCATTTATTCGAGATATTATCCCAGGATTTTGAGAAAAAATAGCATACTTCTAGAACTATAACTCTTTAAATTCATGAAGTGTGTCATTTTTTTTTAAATTAACAGTATTTCAATGTATGTAAATGTCTATTTTTTGTATGTTTCTTTTTTTATTTTTAAAACTTTCAGTTTCATACTTGGCGTATAACACGCACCCGTAAATTTCGATCATATTTTTGGTGTCAAAAGTGCGCGTATACGCCGGATTTTACGGTAATTTAAATATTTTGAGAATACCAGTTCTTTTCTAATTGGATTCTTCTGAAAATGTTTATGAAATAAGTATTTTTGTTTTGTGAACCAATATTTCAGTTGTAACCAATATTTCAGAACCAAAACGAAGTTGAAATTTCTTAACTAATTCAATTATTTATTTTTTTTTTTTCGGTTCAATAATACGTGATTGATTATCAATAAATAATTATTTGTTATTAAGACTAAACCAATTTTCTTTGAATTAATATATTAATATCATTGGAATTAAAAATATTTGAATATGTGTGACTGTTAAATGAATATTTTACTTTAAACATTTGAAATTTGAAATAAAATTAATTTCAAACATTTGAATTTAAAATATTTTAATTAATATTTGATTATTTGCTTGGTTTTTTTGACAGATATTTTGATGAAAAAGGAAATAGCCTTGGTTTTCTTGCCTTTTTTTTTCAGAAATATATATAAAAAGAAATTTTATGTGAACAATAAATAAGAGTAGTACGTAAGAGGAATTAACGTCGGATAAATGACTTACCCGAATATTTTCATCGTCAGTTTTCCATCTTAAGACATTTCAAAATTTTGCTACGATAGCCATCAATAATCCACCCAGATTAACATCTTTAAAGCGTTTGAATATTTTGTAACTACTGAGATTTCTATAAAAATAATTGAGCGTGAAGTATTCCAAATATTTGATGGCTGTTACGAAATTCATGACCAGCAAAATAATCATTATGAAGGGCTTTTGTTTAGATCTTGGATATGTAGTCAAAATATTTGAGATATAGAAAGAAATTCGGTATTGTTTCAATTATATATTTGATAATTTTAATAAATCTGTATCACTTTATCTCTAAGATATGTATCCGTTTTTCCCCCCAAAAGTAATCTGACCTTTTTTTTTATTTAAAAGAAGAATTATGATTTTTTTTATATATTACGATAAATAGATTAATTTAACAAACGCATTAGATAAGTATTTCTCAACTTTTTTTGGTTGGCGGCACAATAAAAATGTCTGGTAACACACCTGAATAGAAAAAATATTAAAGCTGTAGGTTAAAAAAAATAAATAAATCGAAACGAACAAAAATGAAATAAATAAATAAAATTACAAAATTTATTCGATAAGAGACTTAAGCCAGTGTTCTAGAACAAATTCTATCAAAAGGAGTTTTCAAAGTCGACAAACAGGTTCGCATTTCGTCTACTTTTGAAAGTCTTTTTGGACTTGATTCTGAAAATCTAAATTTCAGGAAACTATTAAGGTGGAAAAGGCAGAAGAATTTTAATAGCTTTCAAGTTGATTGCAGATTGCAAATTTCTTACAGAAAGCTAAAAGTCATCCAAGTTTTTTCCGAAGAGTATGTTGAACGGTAAAACTTATTATTTCTTTAATCAATGGTTTACTCTTTTTCTGTTTTGTCAAATTTGGTGTCTTAAAAATTAAAAAAAAAATGGGTTGATTAACCGTTTATATTCGTCAAATGAAAGCAGCTTTTAAGTAAAGTTTGATGTCAATTAGAATTAACATTGATTGTGCAATTGGTAAAAAAATAATATCAAATTAAAACGTGGGAAAATGTAAATCTTTAAAAAGATTCTTTTTTTTAAATTCTTACTGTTAGTTTACTCTCTTCTGTATACATATATATTTCTTGTTCACAATCATTAATAAAATACTTTCTATTCATCCATTCAAGTTCAAATACAGGGCCGTGGGTAGTCTAGTGGTTAGAGCATAGGACTCCAGACCGGAGGTCCTTGGTTCGTTTCGCCCAAATACCCTCCGAGTACACATGGAGTACGTGCTCGTTAAATCAGTGGGTCCAAAAGTCTTGTGGGCGGTCACAGCAGAAGCCACGGGTGCAGGGGGCTTGAGTACATTTCCCTCCCCTCCAGTTCCATGCCTAAATTGTGGATATGGAGATAGGTGGAGTCGCCATCTATCGTGTAGAAGTCCAACATGTTTCAGGCTCTGGCAACTTTCATTCCTTCCCTTCGGGAAGGACACGACAACAAGTTCAAATACAATTTTTTAAACTTGATGTTATACACTTGATGTTAATACATTTTTCAAAATATTAATTCCTTAATTAAATTAAAAAATGAAATAATTACAAAAACAATAGTCCAACAGCATATATAGAAAGGAAAATCGTTCGTTGTATCCCTGTAGCGCAATGGATAGCACATTGGACTTGTAATTCAAAGGTTATGGGTTCGAATCTCACCTGGGATGCCACAATTTCTGAAAATGTAATTTGTTTTTTACTATATACTATTTTATTAGAATAATTAAATTTAATTAATGAATAAATAGTTACAAACAAACAAAAATAGTCCGACACCCTATATAAAAGGAAAATGGAAAATTGCAAGGAAAATCTCGCTTTCTGTTTTATCACTTAGTATTGTGATTCTGTCATTTGTAAATACATATTTATATTAATTGTAACTCTTTAATGAAAAGTGACTAAAATAAAATTTTTCTTTGTTGACTTAAGTAGGAATCGACTTAAAATATTTTTTTATATTACTTGTTTTAAGTAACCTTCGAGGAAATTGCAAAAAAACTATTTCAAAGTTATAAAGTCCATAAAATTTTAATTATTTGTCAAAAACTTTTGAGGCGCATTTGATAATCTTTCGAGGTACATTGTTGTGTCACGGCACACAACTGCATCAGATATAAGAAATTAGATCTGGGGCAATTTTTTATAGTTCTTTTTTTTTTTCTTAAATTTTTTCTTTAAAAATGAATAAAAATGCTTCGAAATAAGTAATCTAAATGGCAAAACTAAAGAAAATCGAAACAATACACTTATTTATTAATTTTTTGCTTTGCTTGCGTCATAGTATTATCAAACATTTCATAAATCTAAATTCTGTCATTTTTTCCCCCCATCTATTGTGCTTAAGTGCATCTGTGAGTACTGCTGCACCGACGAGCGCAAATTGTTGATAACGAGTGATATTTCCTCATTTAATGCGTTGATTATTTAAGGTCATTCGAACCCTAGACAAAATAATCCTGTTTTGGAATGACATCACTTATCTGATACAGTTACTTGAGTATAAATACAACAGAAAGAGTTAAATGCATTTTACTCCTTGTGATGATAAATATTATAATAAAGCTACATTTTTTAGGAAAAATATTCGTATAACTTTTGCACAGGGTAAGTACGTATTATCTTTATATATATAAATCTTCTGTGCGTGTGTATGTGACTATAAACTCCACCTTAACGCCTGGACCGATTTTGATGGCATTTTTTGAGTGGGTTCAAGTGGATTCGAGAATGGTTTAGATTCGCAATTCGGTCCGATATAGCTATGAGTTAAAAAGATATTAATTAAACGCCTTAAAACGCATAATTGTTTTACCTCTGTGTGTTGTTTATTCCGCTAACGTGCGGCAAGGAAAAAAAAGAGAAATAAGAGGGGAAAATTTTGTTTTTCGCACGGCCAATTACATGTTGCGTGTCCGAGGGTTGGCAAACCAACGCATTTGTTTGTTTATACCCCTCAAGGGTTAACCGAAAATATTGTGCATTCAATGGCATTACGATAAATTTATTTATTGTGCATGAAAAAAAATATACCTCTTATGAAAATAGCTCGAGAGTTTTATCTTTTTTATTATTTAATTAAAACAAGTTTAATTTTCTATTCAGAATAGCTTCTACTATATTCAACTTAGTTTATAGTAAACACTTACTCACATGCAATCGATAGGTCGAATTGTGGTAATTGTGCATGTGATGAAGTCAGGTATTGTAATAACTTTTTTGTATATATAAATTTTTTTATCAAAACGGTCCAGATTTGGTGCAACTTAACTCAAAAAAGTTTGAAATGTTCGGATTTAAGACGTGTGTACAGGACAACGTCTGTCGGACCGCTAGTATATATATATTATTATTATTGTCTTAAGATTTATATATAGCTTATGTTTATTGAGTAACATGTATGTATAGAGTATTAGAGGGATGATCGAGTCTCATTGATAGTGCGAAACAGATTTATCAATTTCTACAAAATATCTAATGGATACCATCGCAAGAAATATAAAAAAGTTGTATATTAAATTTGTAAAATTTTTATGAGGGCATTTTTAAATGAAGTTTTTTAAATGTTAGCATAAATATTTAAGAGTATATGCTTTTAATTAACAATTGATTAAAATTGGTTAATCTTTGTAAGATCTCTTACCTAATAAACTGACAACTCCAATCTGCTTACTTTTTCTTTTCTTTATGTCCTTAATACTTATTATATAAACATAGATATATCAGTATATTACTATATGTATAACTGTTAACATCAATAAGTTCTATATTAAAATTAAATATTTTTAACATTTTATTAGTTTTCTGATGATTTCTAAGACAGAAACTGTGGAAATGTGAACTGTGGATAAAATGAAACAAAAAAAGGGGGGGGGGGATTAAATTATATAAAAAAAGGAATTACTATACAAATTTTTCTAATAAATTATTATTAAAATCAATAATATTGTCTAATTCGTTCTCGTGTTTGTTCAGCGTATTATTTTAGGAAACCATTTTCTTTATTTTAATACTTTTTATTAATTAACTATAATGAAAACTGCACTGACATGATTTATTTCGTAAAGTAAATAGAACGAAATTGTTATATAAATAGGGAGGATTTTGTGCGTATATTTCTTTAAGGAATCACAAAATCAACAGTTTATAAAAGAAATTTTTAGTTTATTCTAAAAATGTGATATAATGAAACATTTGCATTATTTTTTTTATTATTAATGCAAAACTACTTTTGTTGTTAGTTTTAAAGAATATTTTATGTTGCATAAAAATAATTTAATTAGTTTTGATAGACTATTTTTTTTCTTTAATAATAATACTAAATTCGTTCATTGAATAAATATTTGAGATGTACTTGAGTGCTTGGAAGGAGAATACGAAAGAAATCTATACTTTAAAAATATAATTTTAATTCCCATTAAATAAAATTATATTCTGAAACCCATATTACAGTTATAATTAATTCAAATGTATTGTGATAACTTTTGGTTAACTATTGAGAATTTTCCATCTGTATAGATTTCTTATTTGTGTATCATTAGACTACATAAAAATTATTGAATTTCAATTTCATTCAATGATAATTAAATTAACAGAAATAGATAAAATATAAAATATTTTGCAAATCATTACTATAAAATATTGGTATTTCTATGTTAAAAGTTTGAATTCATGTTAAGGTATCCGACTACGTTCGGAACCGTAATTTTGCAAAAGCATGTAAATGGATAATTTTTAAATGATTTTGAGTTCATAGATTAGAATACTTGTATAAATTGTTTAAGGACATTATGAAAAAAAATTTTTAAAATACAATATTTTGGCAAAATTAACTTAGAATAATTTTTTTTCTAAATGTTCTTCCTTTTGTGAAAATGCTTCTATTATAATAATATTTTGCCTGTATATATCTCGACCTCTGTACAGAGGCTCAACTAGAATTTTTGAAATATATAACCTGGGAAGTGGTTTATCCATATTTTCAATAACAGAGGGGAGCAATTTTGAAAAAAAAGCCAATAATGATTTAAATTTGGGGGTAACCTGAAAATAATGTGAATTTTTTAAAAAAATTTTAGTTGAGCCTTCTGTAAGAGAGGTCGAGTATATAAAGGCAAAATATTGATAATAAACATTTTTCACAAAAGAGGAAAAGGATTCTAAGGTTTTACAAAATATTGTATTTAAATAATTTTTTTGTCAAATATCCCAAATCAATTTTATAATGCATTAATCTAAGTGACACTAAATATCATAAGATTTTCCATTTATGCGTTTTAAAAAACACGGTTCCGAACGTGTCGAATACTAAAATCGTTCCAACTGTCGGATACCTTAAGTATTAAAGAATTTGAGAATAATTATTTGCTTTTCCTCTAACCGGGAGGAGTGACAAGACATGTAAAGACTGCAAATGGCCATTTAGAAAAACAGTGTTATAACTCTTGAAGAACTTTTATCCTATTTTTTAAAAATAAAATTATTGTTATGAAAATTAAGTACAGAAAGAGTTGTACAACTGTATTCGAATAGTATAGCCACTATCTACTTCCCAACATTAAAAGAACTTGTTAATAATAAAAAAAATGTTTTATTCTTCTTACTAAAGTTAATGTTTGACAAAACAAAAGCAAACTGTTATTACATTTGTTATTTTTCATCAACTGCACTTCAATTTTCTTAAGTGTAATTCAATTTCGGTTCTTTTTTGTTTAATACAGTTTAACTAATATTAATTTCATGCTATTAGAAATATAAGTTTATAAGTAATATACAAATGCATGATTTTTTTCTTAAAAAAAGTGGATAATTCTTTTGATAATTCGATTGATATTTTCTTAGTTCATAGTAGGATTCAGAAAAGGTACAGTAGCTCAGAAGTTTCATAAGTTTGTTAAGATTAGGCTACCACCAGTGCCAGTTTAAGCTAATTTCGGGCCCTGGTCGAAAAGATCTACAGGCACTGGTGTATCGAAATTTACAACCAAAAAATCTGGTTAAATCCAGCCTGTTCGGGCCCTTCCGGGTTTCTGGGCACCAGTACCAAGAGCCCAATGGATAAGTAGGCACTGGCTACCACTAGTGTAGATTAACCTTTTGAGGACGGCTGGCCGATATAACGACCAAGAGGAACAGACCCGCTTAAAAGACGGCTCTGGCCGCTGCGCGGCACTACACGCAATCTTTCCCTCTTAACAGCTTTCGAAACAGCATGAGGCCTATTACAGTCCTGGGACATCATTTGCTTGATCGGTTTCTTTTGTATTTAAAGGGAGGGACGATACGGTTCCCTCTTTCAGCGCCATCTAGAAATCCTCTTTTCCCCTTATGCTTAGAATTCTCACTGCTTGAGTGCACATGTAGTTATTTTTTGTAAGCGATTTTGTCATTTCGATTACTTAATCATTTCATTTAAATTAATTTGATTCCTTTTTTAAAAAAAATGCCTAAACGTAAAGAGGACTTACACCACTGAAAAGGTTTGAAGAGAAAGTTTTAGCTGATTTAGAAGACAGAAATTTTGATGATGATTCTGATTTTGATTGTGAGTTAGAAATGAGGAAAATGATTTAGATCAATCTTTAAATTAAAAAGCCAGAGGTTAAAGATGAGGTTGTCTCCGAAGAGAACAAAGTAAAATAGTCTGAGATGACCCACAACTAACCCATAAAGCGACAATTTCACCTTTCACAGAAATCATGTGATAAAAGGAGCCGCTGTACACCGTGTGTTTAAATGATTCTTATTATAATTTTTTTCATACTAAGGATGATACGTATTTTCTTAATGCATGTTTTGTTACTAATACACGCATAAGCTCTCTCTATATGCATCTGCCAAATTTAAAAATACTTCAGTTCTATATTTTTATTAATTTTTTATACCCTGTAAAACAACTTAAAATATATTTGTGTGGAGAACTTTAAGCAATTTGCATTCAATTTTTGATGAAAATTTATGCATTATTACACAATGTATTAATGTACAGAAACATTATTTTATTGTTGCCTTACGTTATGTAATGAAGAAATTTTTAAAAATTTTATATCAAAACATCAAAAAAAAAATCTTTTTAAATCCTGTATAAACAACAAAAACGAAAAGAAAGATATTTGCAACATAAAAAGGTACACTATTCATTTACAGATTATTAAAATTATCCATTTTAGTCCTTCGAATTTATTTTATAAAATGCAAGAAACTAGCTTCGACATTATTACTGACAATTGATGTATAAAAGATGAGTCTTCAGAAACAGAAACTATTAATTCCGATATTTTTTTTCTTTCAAATTTGTAGAAAACGTATATTAAGAGTTCTTCAGCATAAGAAAAATGCCCCGATTTATACAAAAAACCTTAAAAGCAAAATAAATCCTTGCTTTTGTTATATATTATATTGTAAAGTTCTGCAGTGTTGGATTTACTGATTTAAAAATATAAAGTAAGTTTCATACATAATAATAAAAATTACAAAAAATTTTGCAAAATGCTCTAAAATCTATCTGAAAAATAAATATAATCAGAACGTAGTCTAATAGATAGTTATATTGAAGTAAAAAATGTGTTTGTTCTCTTTTTTTTCCCGCCTAGTTATTCGTGAGTCACACTTTTTACGAATGATAGTATAAAGAAAGGAGTGTTCGGGTGCGCTCTAAGGCAATTGAACGTTTGAAACTCTGAATACAGAATCAGATGGTTCTTGTTAATGAGCATGAAAGCAGGTTTTAAAATCTTTAATATCGACAAAGAATAATTGTCCCTCTTGATTATTGTTGATGCTTTAGTTCTATAATCATTATTGACTATTATATGCCTTTTTGGTGTAATAAAACACAGATATGCACATCTGCCTTCTTGTAAAATCTTCCAAAGTTGCTTTCAAGTAGCTGGAGAACTATTCTTCCTCCTGTTGCATGTAATAAATCTTTAGAGAGTGTATTTCCTTTTTCAATGAAATTGTCGTACGCGGGATAAATAGAAACTATGCCGACCAAGCCCTTCAAGAAAAGCTCGCTGCGCACGTTATCAGGAGAATGAAAGTAATCCTTCAAGGGGAACTGATGTGTGTTAGATTTTGAGAGATAAGGTAAAAGCACCTAGTCATAGGGGACTGTCCAAATGAAGCGGGGGGGTGTCTTAGAAGCTAAAGTCTTCCTTCGTTTTGAAGAGATCAAGAAAAATTATTTGTCAGTTATCTATAACCCGACTGTGGAGTCTGTGTGCATTGAAAGGAAGGTTTTTGTAATTGTTTTGAATGTTGGTAGAAGAGTTAGCTTCGTAGGAATGTATTGACTCTATCTTATGCACAAAATCACACACCAAAAGTCAGTTCATTATCGCACAAAATCAGAGCAATAATCTTAAATTTAAACAATATCAGGCAATTCTTTTGAAATTTTAAATAAAAAAGTAAGAAGGATTATTCAAAAGGCTAAGAATATAACAGCACAGCTAAAAGATGAAAAAAAGTTAAGAAGACCCAATATGTTGTCCTTACTCGCAAAAGAAACAATTATAAATAAGAATAATATAATCCTTTTATATAAACAATTTACCGAGATACATGAAGCTCCTCGACAACTTAAATATGTTTTATTTGTCATAATATTTTTGTATTTGATATCAACTTATTGTTTGCGTTTTTACTGTCAAGTATTCTAAAAATTCAAAGCATTTTCTCTCTTTTTTTACTAATGAAAACAATTTATTAATGTTGGAAAAAATGTATTTTGAAATTTCTAATGTACATTAATTTATTTTTAGGAACACGAGGTAAATTGATAAATTATTAAAATTTCATTTATGAGTTCTATTAGGGCCAAAGTAATATAAGACGGACCTCTCGTAATTTAAATGACGATCAAGTAACGAGAACGAGAGCGGAGCTAGAACCCCCACTTCTTATTTCCACATCACGACAACGTAAGGATTTTGATTTAATGTGTATCAGCTCTGCTACACAATGGAACCTCTAATCGTGACCATTTTCAATAAAAGAAACATGTGTAGAGACTACAATGTCGCACAATTCAACAAGGGTCATTTATAGGCTTAGAATATTCACACGTTTTGCATGGCATATTGCAGAAACACCCACAACTTCCCTTTATACATCTCATTTATTTTCCACAGTAAATGTTTTATAATAATTTTTCGAAAACATATAAAAATTAGATCAAATTAAAATAAGATTTTAACTTTGAATAAAGGCTTGTTAATAAAATGTAGATTTAATCTTGGGATTCGCGTTGAGTACTATGAATTCTAATGTATCACAATATAATGGATTATAGAAAAATAAAAAACGACAATTATACATCAAATGTATCATTCGTTTTATGGGAAGATATATACAAAAATTTTGGCAGAGAGTTTAAATTTTAAAAGATTTTTTTTTTTTGTGGCATGTGTTCTAAAAAAGAAAACAATTATAAATTAAGTAACAATTAAGTTTCCAAAAGAAAAGCATAGTTTTATTTATGACAATATGTTTTACATTGATATGCGAGATGCTGTGAATACTTGTAAGAGCTTTTACACTTCATTATCGATTTGAGAAAATCTGAACTTTACATTATAGCATAGAGATTAGGATCAGCAATTTTGCTTTTTATTTTTATTTTTATGTTTTTGATTATAATTATATTGCAATTTATGATGAATCCTTATTATTTGCTTCTTATTTCTAATTTTGACTATTTTTAAGTTTTAACACCAGGGTGTACCAAATTCCTGCATTTGAATGAATTAAAATAAATTTAAAACATTTTACTTAACTATTTTAATAAATTTTTCTGAAAATCAAAATATAAATAATTTTTCTTAAGTAAAATTAATTAAATTTGGATTATTTTTATTATATCTTTTTTCTACAAAGATATAAGCATTTAATTTTTCATGAAATGTCATATATTATCACTACTGTTGTTTTTGTGCTATTTTCTCAACGCTCTTAATAATATTGAAGATGAAATCTAGGTACGAAGCAGCTTAAATTGTAAGGAAATATTTTTTTTTAAAATGCTTAATAAATAAATTTCTTGAATTTTCTTGAACTGAAAACATTATTAATTACTGCATTGGATTCTGAAAACATGTTTCCCCGAATTCGTGTTTAAAGGACTTTCTAAGCAACGA
Organism: Trichonephila inaurata madagascariensis; assembly: GCA_019973955.1. Classification (NCBI taxonomy): domain Eukaryota; kingdom Metazoa; phylum Arthropoda; class Arachnida; order Araneae; family Nephilidae; genus Trichonephila; species Trichonephila inaurata. Next base: position 18,365 of record BMAV01015976.1, read on the forward strand.
ACATCCCCATTCTTCGGCGGGGTATCAACGGCTTCACCCTGCTTCTTTTACGTCCGCCGATGTATGGTGCCATCAATCCAGCTTCAAAAAAGGGGAAGTAAACTTCGCTGGAAGCGTAAATCTTTAAGGGCATTTTTCTCACAAAAACCGCCGTCTCCAAAAGGTTAATCTCTTTATCTCCATGCTTGCACTTTTCTTGATAGTATTGATGTTTTGAAAAAAGAAACATTCTAGTCATACATCAAGATTAATTGGTAACATTATTCTTTTATGAACTAAATAAGCTGCTTTTTATATTGGGAAAAACGGGATCAATATGAAATTAAATAAAGAATGTAAATCTATACTTCATCAAAAATAGCTCATGTATTGTATCAAACTTAATAATTAAAAGCAAAATTTTTATGTTGCAATTACTATTATTTTGATTAATTAATTTTTATATCGAGAGTTCAAGGATTTAGTAATGAAATACAGCTTATTAATTTGGATGCCATTTAATCGAAGGTTGTACAATTCGTACAGTTATTTAAAAAAATTCTTAATTAATAAACGTGAAACCGTTCTAAGCATTTTCCCGGATCTAATGTCAATCATATCAATAATGTATTGATTTGAACTCCGTCTTGTGCAATTATTTACCATTCTGTATAGCGTTGTTTCAAAGTACGCGTTCTTCTTACTGTACAGAGTGTTTAGCTATGTACCCTGGGACACTTTATAAATTTTCATTAATCTAGACAGCCAAGAGCTCAATTAATCTGGATTGAGGATCATTTAGAATCTTTGGGATTCATCATAAAAGTAATTTTAAATGAAATCCTCTTATAATTAATTTAATGATAATTTTTCATTATTACCTTAACCAGAATGAGATTTTCTAAACTTTTTTAGAGTTAAAATTATTAGAATTTTTTTAAGCAATCGTAATTTTTATTCCCGAAAGCAAAAACAATCGAAAATATTTATAATAATCAGATTGCTTTATTTATCTAAGTAGGTAGAAATACTTTTTATCTTCAAAAGATATCAATGGAAATTATTTAGATGTAAGCAAAAAGAAAATCCGTTATTTACCCCAATTTTTCAATGCCGTATGTGTAATAATTTCATTGATAATGATAATTATCTGATAAAAATTGTGCTTGTATGTTAAAAATGTGATCAGCGATATAGGTTCTTATATCTGATATATAATATGTTAGTCGAAGAATTCAATTTCTGTATACCTAAAAATAAATTGATTTCATTTTTCAAAATTTTCAGCATGGTTTATTTTTATATAACGATTTGAAAACGAACGTTCAAGGAATGATTGATCATTCATTAACGTCGCACTTCGAAACAAATGAACTTAGGATGAGTTACCGCCTAGATATACAGATTGTGCATAGTTTTTTAGTTTAACATAAATTGAACATTTTTAAAGAACTTCAGATAAGTTTGTGATCCACCCAATTAGTTATTTGGAAAGGTTGAAATACTTCTATGGCTAATTAGACTGAAGTAAAGAACATTTTAAACCCTTAATTGCCGAGGAAAAGCTACGAAATCCCCCCACCAGTGTAGGGATGACGATTCTTTCCTAAAAAGATCGATTTTTAAATCGATTTGAATCGTAACCTGATGAATCGATTCACAAAACGAGATCTAAACGATCGATTTCTAAAATATCGATTTTTTTTTCAATTCTGCATTTACAATGTAAATATAAATCCATTTTTTGAAAAACAAGAAAGATATCATAATAAACGATCTCTTATCAGTAAAATCAGGGAGTTTTTTTAGTTCAGGGAATTCGACAATTACAATTATTTTTATTACCATATACAGTCGAACCTGTTTTTGTGCGGTCCTTTTTTTATACGATTTTATTTTTGTGCGACCGCATAAAAAAACTTTCTGCAGTATTTCGACTAATTGGCTTGTTATATGTAAGAATTCATGAAATTTTCGAACATATTTTTTGTGCGGTTATTTTTATGCGGTTTTTATCAACCGCACAAAAACAGGTTCATCTGTAAAAGTATAATGTATAAAAGAAGACATTTATTTTCTAAATGTATTTGTTACATTAAAAAGTGCAGAAAACAAATAGATAGCTTATAGTTCCCAATGCTTAATATCTAAGCTTTTTAAAAACAACAGTCTGTCAAGTCTACTGGGATCCAAGCGGCTCCGCTCATGACTTGCGATGTTGAAGGCAATCGAAAAAAGACGCTCGCAAGGAACAGATGATCCCACGATACTCATATGCATCATGGCTATTGAATGAACTGGATGATAGAGTTTTTCTGTCCTTGCAGTAAAGTATAGGATCATACTTCAGGTGCACAACTGCCTGCGACAAATAGTGTTTAAATTCTTCGTTTAAGCCCTGAATTTCCTGTGCATTCAACTTATAAATAATTTTATGGTTTTTACCAAAATAGAAAAAAAATAGAATGTCGATTTTCTAGGATGAAATATCGATTCACTGAATCGATTCAGTGCTACATATCGATTAAAAAAAATCGATTTTTTTGCCCGAGAAATCGATTCTTCGGTTAATCGATGTCAGATCGCCATCCCTACCCCAGTGCTACCGTTTTTCCCACACGCACGCGTTGTTACGTGGTTTATTGAGGGAAAAGAAAAAGCATGTTTTCTTTTTCGACTTAAAAAAATTGTTTACTTTCACTTTAAAAAAAGAAAAGAAAAATAAAATAAGGAAATGAAAATACAAAAATTAATGTTTAGAGTTGCAATATAATAACAAAGAAAAGTTATAAATTATCTGTTGTGTGATATATTCTGAAACAGGGTTGAACAAATAAACAACATCACATTCAATGCATTGATAGCGAGATTAACGGTTAATATTTTTCCTTGCATAAACACACTATTACACACGGCTAGCGAAAATGAGAGCAAATGAAGGATAGAAAAAAATAACACTCAAACGAAAAAACAAGAAAAACTGCTTAGCTATGAATTTCATCGTTCTCGGAATATACCTTTTCAAATTCCTTCCCTCTCTTCCCCCGAAAAAAGAAAACCTTAGAAGACGCCAATGATTTTTTATTGTACCAAAACTGGGGGGTAGTTTTAAAACAAAGCAACAAAAAAAGTCTCCTTAAAAGGAATTTTGTCCGGGGTATTTTAACCACAAACTGAGCAGGAAAACGTTTTTATACACGCTCTTCATGGAAAAATAGTTCATGCATAGCTAATATTTTTTAAAATTTTTTTTTATTATGTTCATTTACCTTTAAAGATAGAATGATATACTTTTCTAAAGGACTTTTTATGACCTATTTACCTTTCATAAAAAAACAAGAATATTTTTATATTCAAAACTCCCTCTTCTTTTAGGGGAATTTTAAAGTGAAACAGTGAAACCCCGGTCCGGGTCAAATTGCCGGGCCGCCAAAAACTTAAACTTTCCATTTATTTAAAGGGGATTTCTCTAAATTTTCTGTTTCTTTTTAAATTCAATTTCAAGTTAAATCACTTTTTATTTTTGAAATATTTTTTTTTCTAAATTTTAAAATCTAATAAATTAAAATTCAAATCAAAAATTTTAAATTAAAGTCAACGTTTTTTCCCCCCCCAGTGGGCCTTAAAATTACAAACTTAAAACCCCGGCCCGCATAAAAAGGTTGGGGACACTTTTAAGATTCGTTATTACATATATCAAAAAATAATCCATATTCTATTTTTATAGTGATGTCATTAAAAATAAAACTAAAAGGTTATCATATTACGAATCACCCAATTAAAATCATAGATTTTTTTTATATAGAAAAGTAAAGATAATGTTTTTCTCATTTTTATATTAATTTATTGTTTTTTAAAAAAAAATATCCGAAACTTATATGTATACAGTGGCATAACGTACTCCCCGCATTGCGGGATTGGGGCAAGGGGACCCCCAAAAAACAAAATTTGGGTTGGGGCCCTTAGGGGGGGCCCCCAATATTTCCTTACGCCATTGTATGTATAACATATAAGCTTCACATGATATGTGTTAATGACAAAATTTGTTTCATTCTTATTACATTAGGAGGTTTGGACCAACTTCGCTTTATAGTCAAATCCTCTCAAATCAGTTTTATCGACAACTAATAATTCGAAAAAGCGCTTACAGGTATTTAGTTACATCAAGAACATTTGTGTGTGTGTGTGAGCTTCTTTCTTTATAAATAATGATAACTTTTTAAAAATTTTTTGGGGAAAAAAAAAGAAAATTTGAAAAAAAGTCAGACAAAAACAAAAAAAATTGAATAGAAAACTTTTGGGGGAAAGAAATAACAGTATATAAAAGATCTTATAGAAAGGTCCTATAAAAACGTCAAATAAAATACTATTATATCTAGGCACTATAAAAACCTGTATGTTATTTTGCTGTTTGTTTTAAGAGATTAGAACAGTTACAATTTTGGAAATATATTTCTAGAAACCAAAAAGCCAGAAGTGGGAAAATGAAGATACCAACTAATATCCTTTTGAGGTGCCCTAAATTTGATCCTTTGGTAACAAGAAAGTTGTCCAAGGAACCAACCCCAATCACGCTCGTTGCTGAACTTTTCGGAAGCATTGGATAGAGCAAAACCATTCGAAGCGATTCCCTTTCCCCAAACCTTTTCCGCTGATGGGTAAAACAGTAAAGCCCTTTTTCGGGAAGTCAAAAATTTAGTTACAAAAAAACGCTTTAAAATGTTTTTTTAAGGAATTTTTAAAAAATCTACAATTGTTTCCCCAAAAAAAAATTCATTCTTAAAAATTTACTTTTTTTTGCAAAAATTAATTTCAATTTTTCCATGTTATATAAATTATGTACCAGTGAGGCCATTTTATAAGTAAATGATTACAAAGTTCCTCAAAGAGGGTATGATTAAAAAATCTGATATCAAAAATTGAGAAAATTTTAAGTAAAAGAATTTATTAGTTGAAAAGAACTTATATATATACTGACTAAGGAATTATCTTCAATATCCTCCATGTTAAATATACGAGTACTAAACAAATTATTCGTGTAATTTTGTTTTTATAAATTAATTATAAAAATGCGTAACCTTTTTTCTGTCGATATATGTTTTTATTTTTAGTTTTCAATTGTGTACGTGTCTGTGTGTATATACTTGAGGTATTAAAATTATTGAAATAGGAATATACGTAGGCTATTCAATAAGTAATAAGACTAATTTTACTGCAGCAGAAACCACTCATCGGAATGTAAATTTCTGTGGCATAAGAAAAGTTTGTTGTCTGTATTAACAAAAGCTACCGATAGATGGCGTGTACAGACTAATATTCTTGAGTATCACGTGCTCGAACTGAAGCGTGTTTGCGGGCGCCTACGAGACGCGGCCAGTTGTCGAAATGGAAGCAAAAATCTGCAAAAATCATCATCGGATACCTTTGATATGAAACAATATGGTTAAAGACTGAAATAAGAAGGCGACAAATATCCTTCCGAAGCAACTTCATCACAACAGACAAAGCTTGGTTTACAGCATCACTGATCAACCATAAACAGCTCAAACGGTGAGCGAAAACGCGTGTCCATCTTTACTTCCACTCCCAAGAAAGCAAAACTTTGGCGAGTGGCTGAGTGAAGTTATGACCATAATTTTTTTGATTATAACGGAATTGTATAACCGCTGTCGAGACGGTACTACCATAAACGGATCGTACTACGCAGATGTCCTGCGAGCAATGATACAGCACGTTAAAGGAAACGTCCATTGCTCGAAATGGAATTTCTATATTCTGCCGCGGTGCTCTTTGCGTACTGGATGTTTCGCAACCAGAACATCGTAGAGATTTTACCACGCCCTTCATACAGTCCTGATAAAACCCCATGCGATTTCTGGCTGAACGCTCAACTTAGAAACCGACCGCAGGGGCAAACGTTTGCAAGCAACAAAAGCATGTGTAAAGGCTGCGTAGGCGATTTTGATAAAGCTCTCACAAAATGGACTTTTACATGTTTTTAAGCAGTGGGCAGAACTTTGGGATAAATGCATTAAGTGCCACTGAAGTTATTTTGAAAAAGACCATGTAAATGATGACAATTAAAGGTAATCTTTTTTATAGTTCTAGCCTTATTATACTTATTGAACAGCCCTCGTATTTGATTTTGAACGCTACGTTGTTCCTTAAAAAAGGAAATGATATTAATATAATTCTTGCATTAATGAAATTATTAGCTCCACATTTAACTTATTAACTGCTTTGCTCGTACTCCGTACAGGTTATGGAAAAGTTGGTTTGCTCGTTCGCTGAGCGGACACTGATATTTTATTCTTTCCGTCTTTGATTTGCACATATTTTCAATTTTTATAGTGAGATTGTTAGTGGTGGTGTTTTTAAGAAATGCAGTTTGTCCATGGTACTGAAATACTTCTTATTTGGGATTTTCTTTGTGGTGAAGGCGGGAATTTTTCATTTAAGGTCGAAATTCAGGTTCTTGAAAATATTCGATAAAGAATAGAAATTGGCAGAGCAATGAACAATTTGTTGCTAGAGAAGAAATAAAGATGGAAAGATAATCCAAAAAAAGCCGAGCTTATCTTTGTCCCAATTGCAATGTAAGATTTAGTATTATGCTAAGCTTCAAATTGTGCTTGCATATCGTCGGTCTAATTATCAGACACAGCAACTCCATCTGGGATGTAATTTGATACAGTAGGGCTGGGCGCCAAGTTGTTGTTTATGTTCATAAGATAGGCGATAATATTACAATATGGTTTTACTTTGATATTTTATCGTGCGATAATGTGGTTGCCATGGCGATAACGTATATTAGTGTTGGTTTTTTTTTTCCTGCGGGATCTCTACTCAGCAAAGTAACACATGGTTACAAATTTTTGTGTAATGAACGCTTAAAATAATTGGTAATAATTTATATCTGGAAGTGTAATACATTAATATTACTTTCTGTTGTATTTATTTATGTTAAAATCTTGCCACACCACCTCTCCCTTCGAAATCTAGTTTTATTATGAAAAAAAAAGTAGTGATTACACTGATCGAGGAATAAATTAAAAGCGGAGAGCGCACTGAGGCATGGCGTAGACAAAACAAAAAGATTAAGGAATCGCGCCAAAAAGCGCTTGGCGCGTTGCACTCCTATATAGGATCAGTTACACCGGTGGAGTTACGCAGTCTGATAATTAGGCCGACGATATATATATGCACACACACAAAATCCTCAAATGTGTTTGGAAAAGAGGCATGGACATGAAATTTTTTTGCTGGCTTGAGAGAAATTCTTCTAGGATATATGAAACATTCTTCATAGTATGCAGAGTGTACTTATAAATAGAAAACATACTTAAGGTTCTTTTGTTTCACAATTATAAAATAAAAAATAGTGTGAACATATTATTTAAAATTAAAACAAAATTCTTCCATTTTCGCATTCTGCTATTATTAAATATATGCAATAAAAACATTGTACCCATTTTTTGGAACATCAAGGGGAAAAAAATTTATCGCTTAAGTGGCTTAAGGGCAATTGTTTTGCGCATTGGATCACTTTTCAGAATAAAATATTTTTTAAAATATCTTTTCATGGATGAATTTCATATTTTCTTATGAAATAATAAATCTTTAGGTAGTTAAAGTTAAACGATTGTTATATATTCGTTTAAATAAAACAATTCGTTATTTTTATCTAACCGATAACTGTTTCCATAACTTATTTGCAAAATGTAATTTGCGAAAAATTATAATTCCACAATTTTGGTTTTGTCTTGAAATTTTTTTCCTATTGCGACATAGCCATCCTGTGATGACTATGTCGTTCCGGTTCCGCGTAAGCTAGAGGTGTGGGATTATCAAATGATGAACATAGTAGTTCTTAATACAACTTTTATTAGAATAACTTATATTACTTAATTCTAATTTGACAACTTTATTTAAAGTGAGAGTTAACGGAATTAAACCTTGTATTTAAGTCGAATCACACCCAACTAGATCCTTTAATCTTAATTATGATAAATAATCCGATTCAACTAACTACCTATATCAAAATATTACCTTTTGCAGATCTCAGCTTCCTTCACCTAAAAAGAGAGAGATATCTATAAATTCACTTTATATACGACGATTCCAACTTCTTTATATAGGACTTCTATTCATTCCAAAACTATCGGACTGCTAACTCTTGATCTGCAGATTCCCACACTAAACTATCTCTAAACTTGCCGCGCTTTATATCATATCATCAAAGCTTCTATCCTTTTAAAGTATATCTCATTTACATATTTGATCCGTTTCTCTTCTTGGTATTGGGTTGGAAAGGTTTTGCCATTAATCGTGGCCGTCAAAGAACATAGGAGTTATGTTAGCAGAAGGACGCGAGAGACGTCACACTATGGTTGACCGATTTGCATCTTGTTATAGTAATGTTTGTATAACAAAATTGATGTTATCATTTTCATTTGTAATAAAGTTCATGAAGTGTTGAGAACCGTAATAAATATGCCTCGTAATAAATTGACTCTTGAACCCGAAGGATCGAAGGAAATTCATCGCGAAAGAATTAGATTGATTCGAAAGAAACATGCAGCAACGGAGAGAGGAAAAGCCATTTATATGGCAAGAAATCGAATATATGTGGATTCGAATAAATATAAGCGTGATAAGCAGTGACATCTTAAGACTTTAAGAGACTTTGAACCTCTATGCTAAAATATACAATATACAAATAAATGTGCATGGCTCACAATCTCACAAATTTAGGCACAAACTGACTCGACTTAGGTTTAGACACAGACGACTGTCATAACGTAATAATGCAATCTTGTCGCTGTTGCCAGCTGACATACAGTTCGGAATTCTCTGGTTTTTAGAGAATATATTCGGAAATAATATTTAACGATTAAAACCTTTTGGATCATGGTTTAATTGAAGCCGAGTCGAGAACGAGGCACTGGTCTATGTATATGCCGATGCCTTAAAAAGTCTCAGGTGATTTGATAAAAAAAAAAAAAACCTCGATATTTTTTCTCAAAAACACATTATCCCGACTTAAAGGTTAAAAAATCCATAAGTGTCTAAAACTATTCTTTGCAACTCATTACCTATATAGAAAATTTTTTTGTTGATGTGTTTATTGTCATCTATGCTCCAAACACTATTTTTTAAAATTTTGTTTGCTATTGTTCATCTTGTATTTTTAAAAAATTTTAAGTCCTAAATACAGTATGCGTTTATTTTAAAGAGGTTGACCACAAGCCGTTTCGTTAAACAAAGAATTTTTTGGTTCTAGAATCTGTTTTATTTTTGGTAAAATTTGTCGTGAATACAGGGGAACTCACCTCTAAATTATGTATAAAGTGCTATTTAATTACATAGTATACACATTAAAACAACATTTTTATATTTCTGTGAAACTTATTATAAAATATTTTGCTGTTAGATATTTCCGCTATATTTTTTAGAAACTTTATAATAAAACTTACCAAAGTCTAATAACGTATACTCTATAGAGTTGTTTTAAATTTAATGAGCTACTTAAATCAAAAAGTTCTTCGGATCGTAAAATATGACTTCCTAATACCAGAAAATAACGAATCAAATTTTATCTTTTGTTCCATAATTAACTTAATTAATTTCCTAAAATAATTTTTCATTCTAATAATGAAAGAAAATTCCTTGAGGTTTTGAAGATTGAAAATCCACGGATTTTAATTTGGATATTAGGTAGAAAAAAAGTGAACTTGCATTCATCATTTTTTATTTCCATTCTTTTTAATTTTTAATCATACTATCAAAAAATGTATTAAAATATAATGAAGTTTATATATTTTAGGTTGAAAGTAACGTTTTTTAACTATCAACAAAATTAAAAATATTGAGCTTAATATCTTAAAACGTTGCATGTAAGAATGGGAGTTGGCAATTTATTTAATTAGCTTGGAGAATATTATCAACACAATAAGAATAATGAGTTGATTAAATAAATAAAAGAAGAAAAATAAGTTGTTCTTTTAAAATGCTTAAATTAAATCCCATAAATTGGGCCCCATCGTTAACTCAAAATTCAACTAATTATTCTTCTACTTGACACTTCCACTTGAATTTTTATAAAAGTTTGAAGTTTTCCAAGCTTTATTCTCATAACTCTATTGAAAATAAACGCATAGCATTTTGTTTGATATTAAGCAACAGTTTCTTAAATTTGATTTTGATTTTCAATATTTGTAAAATATAATTCTTTCCATTTTATTTGAAGTGATAATACTACATTTAATTTTCTTGTTTTAATTGAGTTGGTTTGTGGTGGTGTGATATCTATATGAACTAGTGCCAACATCACGCGAAGACGATCGTCTTGGCGTGATCGGTTAAATACTCGCGTTCGGACCGGAAGGTACCCAGAACGAATCTTTCTTCCTTCGTTTTTGACCCTGGTCGTGCAAAGGAACCACTCCCTTCACGCGCCGCAGTCGTGGTGCCATCTATCCACCACAAAAGCAACTAAGCCGTCAAACATTGACGCAAATAAGCCATTACTTCACAAAGTCCGTCTCGCACGAATGACGCAACCCACCAAGTGACGCAACTGCTTACATGCTCGCCACGAATATGTTATCGTTTGTTCGCCTATTCGCCGAAACACTGGCAGGGGAGTATGTGGCGGTTTGATATCTATATGAACTAGACGATCGTCTTGGCGCGATCGGTTAAGTATTCACGTTCGGAACGGAAGGTACCCAGAACGAACCTTTCCTCCTTCAGGTTCATTGAAGAAAATTTCAAACCTTATTGAAATGTGACGAATTTATTCGGTTTCGTGTCTTTGTTTTCCATTGCTTTTTGACATGAAAAGCTCCAGTATGCCTCGTCGAAGAATAAGAATGTCAGTCGAATACGTTTCTGAGTATGGCTTAGGAAAAATTGTGATTTATAGAAACTGCGGTGAGTGAGTATTTATCAGTGTCGACATATAAAGCAACACCAGAGCTATTGGTGATGGACATCATCTTGAACCACGCTCAAGTGATGAAGACGACACCTGAGCTGGTACCTTTTTCTCCAAACTACCACATCGTGCCAACGGAACGACTTTGAGCCTCAATAGATTTAACATATGCTTTAGATTCGACAGTTTTAATGTACACGGATGGTCTGCAGTCTGCTTGACCTCCTGCCTCGAAGCCTAGTTGATGATCATAACCCCTAGACTACCGTAGCCACCACGAGTCTAAAACCCCGATCATTAGGTTATTGCTGATTATCCTTCCAAGAAGGCCATGTCTGTATTAGAAGAAATCAAGCCACTGTGACTTGAATATGAAATCGATGAGTTTTGGAAGACGGATCGACTACATGTGGAAGGGAAAAGTTACACCAACCTCTTCACACAACGGAGTGAAAGACATGTTATACACTTCGGAATAACTGATTGAGCTGCAATATCAAGATCTTTAGTGCAAGAATTAAAGTCTATTACATAACAATCCGTATTACAGCGTACCATCCGGAGTCGTCTGCTAAAGGAGAGAGTTTTAGTAAAGCGTAAGCATTGCTGGGATTACCTTTACTATATATCTTAGGTTCATGCGACTGCAATGGAGTTTTGGGTACCGCATGTGGGCAAGCATATAGCATGCCATTATTTCCACAATTTACTTACAGCATTACGATAGTCCAGCGGGAGATAACATGAATTTTGTATCATGTATCGTCATTTATCTGCCATCAGTGGCGTAACGTATACCCCCGCAAATGGCGAGGTATACGTTCCTCTGGCTCAGGGTTCTAGGGAGCCCAAAGTTCGACTGAGGCTAAGTACGTATTTAGCCAATTTAAAAAAATATAACAGGCAAAACCTGACTTTACAGGGAGGGGCTAATATTCCCCGTTACGCCACTATCTGACTTTATGGTTAGGAGTAGATTTTGCTTTGTCGGTGAACTCAACAATCATTGCTTTATTCCTGAAGTTATGGTCTTTATTGTCTCCTTCCTTCCAAAGAGATGAAACAACCCATCTCTATCCTGTAACACATACCCATTTTGCTATACTTAGACACCATGCATGATGTCTAAGTATAGCAAATATAGAAAAGCATAGAAATATTGTTTATAACATGCTATAAACAATAGTTATTGTATTTATTTATTTAAGGTAAGGGATTAGGAGCAATGCCCTATAAGTGTGGTCCTAATTTATACATATATTCATATAAGAAAAAAAAAAGGTTAGGTTTCTTCTTATTTCATTGAAAAGGTTTGGATGAAATAAGAAGGAGTTTTGTACTCATCAAGATGAAAATAATTTCTAGGGAATTTAGAGTCACTTGTGTTCCACTTCGAGCAGCAGAAAACGGAAATCGAGATGTTCAGATCTGACTATTAACAGTGAACAAGCAGAGAAATAATGACATCATACATTGTGCAAACACGTTTGCTAACATTAGATAAAGACTTAAAGAAAATGCTAAAAATGATGAAGAAGCACATCGTTTCGCAAGTTACACTGGCGAATGAAAAAGAGGAGCACCCTCTCAAGAATTACTTGTGTTATTTTTATCCTGTCTGTTATATAATAACGATCCTCACAACTAGATCGTACACGCTATTCACAAGTGACTTTTATATCAATGCTCTCTTGTACCCAGACAGTATCTAGTATATTTAGGTCAGATGACATGGGAGCTAAGGCATAATTTTACAAAATTCGGTCCATTATATGGGCTATGTAGCATTTGGAAAGCGCTGAACCATCGTGGAAAAACCTTTTATACAAGAATTTGACAACGTATGCTATTTTGTTTCTACTTTACATGGTTGCAGGTAAACTCTACTTTTGCATAGGATGGGACCAGAACCTCAATAGGTCTTGAGACGTCACTGAACTTTTATATCCCACCAAGCGAGGGTTTTTTCAGATAGGCTTAGCATGCGTTAGTCTTCAATATTCCGTCCAAAATATTTTTGATAGAATAAGAACTCAAACCTACTACTCGAATTGAACTTGTATGCCTCAAGCTGGCAACTGCATCACTTGACTACATCGTCCTTAATTTATATATGAAGGTACACAATTGCTGTTACGTGTTGAGTTTATTAAGCTTCTATGCATTGTTTATTTTTGTGGGAAAAGTATTCATTTCCTCTGTGTCTACAAATATGTCTCAGGATCTTTGTATATTTGTGTCATAATTCATGGTAAATGATTATTGTTTCACAGGTGAATACAATAAAAGCGCATGGCATGATGCTCAGAGAAAAAAGTTTCATCAATACGGATCAATCGTACGAGAAGAAATTGCTCCTGGTTACAACATGATTCATTTGTTCGATCCCAGAGATATGGAAGTTGTCAGTTGGAATGAGGTAATGTCTCCATAAGTGAGGGAATAATTTTGTTTTTCCCTCACTAAATTTTATCAATGTCCTAATTATTTCCATGTTCTTATAAACCGTTTACTTTCGCCTTTCTAACTGTAGGGAAATTCCCCAAACGGGAGTTCTTTGTAGCAATGAGAATGATGCGAGAACAAAATCCCGAAGTATATTCGTCAGCAGGCGTTGCTGCTGCGTAAGTAAAAAATACTCCACATTCTTCTCTCCTTATAATTCTATGTACGAGGGTAAGTCAAAAAGTAAAGGAATTTTTGCAATTTCCCTTTCCAAGGTTTGAAAGCCCGGTATCCACTGTAATCCAGCACTGAATGAGGGGTGGTCGGCAACACTTCTATACAATGTGTCACTCATCTTCCCTTATAGTCGTAGAGGTGTAGCAGACAATTCAACTGTTCGCTCCATTGTTGATCTGCTCCAAGGAGGAAAGGAGGACAGTGATTCGCTTTTTGTTCGAAGAAGGTGTGAAACCTTCGGAAATTATTCGTAGCATGCAAGCGCAGTATGGTGACAGCTGTTTATCGCGAAGATCTGCGAATGGACAGAGCGCTTCAAACGGGAAAATTTCTCAAAGTGACGACGAATGATCGGGAAGTCCATCGATGTCAACCCTTGAGGGCCATCGTCATTGAGAGTATAGGGATGTCTAGTATTCAGCGCAGGCATCACACCTTCCTCAAACAAAAAGAGAATCACTACCCTCCTTTCCTCCTTGTTGCAGATCCACAACGGAGTGCTGCCACGTTGAACAGTCTCCTACACACTCCAACGACTACGAAGAAAGACGAGTGACACATTGTATAGAAATGTTGCCTATTCCCCCTCATTTAGTGCTGGATACTTGCACTGCTGCAAAATCTTGGAAAGGGGAGTTGCAGAAGTTCCTTTACTTTTTGACTGACCCTCTTATATAGAAAATAAGTATATCAGAATAGTTTATTTATTCAGATTTTTTAAAAAAAATTAACTAATATATAGTAAATATTTTAATAACGTATGTTCATCAGTAGTTACATGATATAAATTTAATTTGAAGCAGCATCACTGCATAGTCTCACTTCACTTCTAAGAGAAAAAATATATTTTTTAAAATTATATTTGTGAGAAAGACGATATATATTAATTAAATTTAGTGTTATAATACAGTTTAGTCTTTAGTATTATATATCGTAAAATCCGGCGTATAACACACACTTTTAACATAAAAAAAATCAGATCGAAATTTACGAGTGCGCGTTATACACCGGGTATAAAAATGAGAGTTCTAAAATAATAATAACAAAGAGAGAGAGAGAGAGAAAAAAAAGAAAGATGTGCATAAAAAAAATTAGACATCTACATATATCGAAATACTTTTTTATTTAAAAAAATGGCATTCCTTATGAACTACTGGGTTGTAGTTCTAGATGTATACTATTTTTTTCTCTAAAGCTTGGAATAATATCTCGAATAAAGGACTTCAAAACATAAGAGCATTGCACACTTATATTTCAGGTTTCTTCTTAAAAAGAGGGTGCGCGTTATACGGCGATGCATGTTATACGTTGGATTTTACGGTAGTTTAGTTTATAATTATTCTCTCTCTATACTCATATTTTTAAGAAAAATATAAACACCTATAGAGAATAATTATGTAATGTATGAGATTCTTTATAGTTACATGTTAGTTCTCCATGAATAAAAATAAATATTTTTGGAGATTAATAAACACATATACCAACATTTAAGAGGATTAATTTATACGTTAAGAACGCAATACGTGGAAATATTTCTTTGAATAATTTTTTATACATTTTGTTAGTAATTGGAAAAAGATTAATAATATTTACCAATTCTTTTTTTCAATAAAATGAGACTAATGTGTATTTCTAGTTGCTTTTATTCCTTCAAATTATGATATAACTCTAATCTAAAATTTTAATATGGCTTGATTTAAATTCCGATGAAGTATAGATGTTTCTTATATATAAATAAAGTTACAATTAAGATAATTATCTTACGTCTCAGTCTCATTCTAATAATAATTAAAAATTATAAAGATACTAGTTCAAAGCTTTGTTGTCAATCTTTTCGCGATTCAAGATTCTATCACTCATGCAGAGTCTCCTTTTCGAAAAGAAAAACATGTACTAGAGTCTTCTTTCAGGATTTGATTCTTTTTCAATTCCTACTATTAACTCGCACTCTCTATATATTTATTTATTTATCTTGGTGGAATTTTCAATCGTGAATAAAATACATTTTAAAGAGCTCAATTGAGCTGAAATTTTATATACATGATTATATTGGATGACAATACAATAATTTAATCATAATAAATAAAAATTAATTGATTAAAACTAATTTTTTAAAGAATTACAAATACAGCCACATCATGTTTGGTGACTTGTGTCAAAACTTGAAAAGATTTTTTCTCACGTTTTAAGCCATTCAGTTGAACTGAAATTTTATATACACGATTGTTTTGGATGACAATACGATACTTTAATGATATTTAATAAAAATTAGTTACCACTTAATATTGTGATTCTGTCTTATGTACATACATATTTATATTAATTGCAACTATTTAATAAAAAGTAGCTAAAATAAAATTTTTCTTTGTTGATCTAAATAGGAATTGACTTAAATTTTTTATTTTATATTACTTGTTTCGTATTATTTTATATTCATTGTCTCTCTTACAGTTTAAAGATGATATTTTTACTCTAATCCCAACTCGGATATTTAAAAACTTACGATTCTGAATATAATAAATTCATTCAAATCTTCATTGTAGTAGTTGAATTTGTATTAAATTTCAATTTTCTGTTTCAAAATGAAGAAATCAGAAGCTAAATTTTTGTTCAGGCTCAAAAAATTACTTTGTATGTGAGACAGATTGGAAGCAAAGATTTTTAATTTTGCCCCATGAGTTATGAAAACGCTTCAGTTAGAAAAGAGTCTCTTCTCCTTCAAAAATATTTATCCTAAATAAATGCTTAGATAATACAAGGTGATTAAAATATCCTATCTTCGAACAACTTAAAATGCTTTGATAACACGGGGCAAAGATTGAGTGAAGGAAATGTCAATGACAGTTTGGTTTAAAAAAATCTTTCCTGATTATAAATTAAAACTGATTGCAACAAAACAAGTAATATAAATTTTTTTTTTAAAGTCAATTCCTACTTCTTTAGAAAAACGTACTGGCGCCATCTGTTGCAAATAAATCTAAATTCGTCAGAAATAACGTAGAATAACTTTAATATTAAAAAACAAAATTTAATTAATGAATTAATATTTGAAAAATACTGTATTAACATCAAGTGTCATTCACTACAAGTTCAAAAAAATTGTTTTTGAACTTCAGTGGATGAATAAAAAGTATTTTATTAACGATTGCAAACTTGAACAAGATATATATATATATATACACACAGAGTCGAACTTCCATATAACGAATCTTTATATTACGAATTTTCATAATAGCGAACTTTTTCCTGGAACCAAGGAGCATTTCGCGATTTTCTTTAATAAATAGCCTTCCAATAGCGAAGTGAATTTTTCTATGTAACGAATTTTTTTCTCTTGTGATTCAAATCCCCATTTTAAAATTATTTTTGGAAATTACAAGTTATTTTTTCTTTTAACACATTTTATGGTAGTCATAAATATTTAACTGGTTTCATTAGGTGCCTAACGTGCCGAAAGCAATAGAACTCTGGGCGTTTCATCCAAGAAGTGTAATCTTTAACCCCCATTGTTCAGTTCATTAAAAACATCTTCGATCTTCCCTTTCACCCTCCGTGGAGTCTCGTATCCTAGTCTCGAGTCTACTCTCCTTTCATTTGTATTGTTGCTCAGTGGTACCGTTAACTTTGTTTCTCGTAGCTCAAAAATGTCAAACGTAAGTGCTTGCAGACCAAAGAAAAAAATTTAATTCTTCAGGATGTGAATAAAGGAGTCAAGAAACTTTTCTCTTGCAGTTTTTATTTTCTTTCTTTCTTTCTTTTTTTGATATATAATATATATTTAAAAAGGTGTAGATAAGTACTTTTTAAAATATATAGTGTTTATGAATTTAAAACTTATTTTATGTGGTTCATAAAGAAGATTAAAAGATGAACCTCTATATGGCGAATTTTCCATACAACAAACTTTTTTTTCGAAATTTAGCGAATTCGTTATATAGAGGTTTGACTAATATATATATATATATACATATAGGAAGAAAGTGAACTAATAGTAGAGGAATTGTAAAAAAATTTGTGTAAATAATATTAATGTATGTTTTTTCAGAAATGGAGAATCATGGCATCACATAAGGACTCGGTCTCAAGTTCCCATGTTGCGCCCGGAAATTATGAGGACCTATTTGCCCCAAATGAATGTCATAGCTGATGATTTAATTCGTCGAATAAGGCTACTCCGCTTACCAAATCATCAAGTTCCGATGCTTATTAATGAGCTATTCAAATGGGCTCTTGAATGTAAGAATATATAATCCACCCATTTTCATTACAAATATTGAAATCTTTTTCCACACAGAATGTAGATTCACAGAAAAATATGAAAAAAGAAATCAGAGAGAGAGAGAGGAATGCTAGAGGTTTTAAAAAGTAACTTAAATAAAAATATGGTGTGCTTCATTTTTTTTTTCTGAAATTTTACTTGAAACATTTATAAAACGTTTAAGCATAATTCTAAAAATGAGATTTTAATTGCTGTTTGGGGATAAATAGTTAAGGAAGTTTTTTTTCAAAGAAGTTTTACCTTAACTATTCTTGAAGTGTTGCGTACGTATGTTAAAATAAGTATTATTTTAAGCTTAGATAAATTAATAGTTTTTAAGAAATATGAAACTTAAAAGAATTTATAGAAAGAAGAAAGAATTTTTAGAAGAATTCAAGAAATTTTTTATTTATTTACTTTTATAAAAGGTTATTTTAAGTGAATTTTTATTTGGCTTGTGTATTATCAATTGTTTATAAATAAAAAAAAGTGTGGAACTCATGCAATTTTTTTACTTACATACTTTGAATGTTTGATTTTTTTGGACTGTCTGATAGCTTTTCAGAGGGTTTTCACGAATTTTCAAAATATAATAAGAAAAATTAATTTACATTGTTGACTCAAAAAAATAATATAGGAATTCCAGCAAATAAAGCTTAGTTTCATTTTAAGCAAAAGAAGCAATAATAATAATTTTTTTTTTGCAAAAGTGCTTCAAGGAATCAACTATAATCAAATGTGCCTGTATGTTGCATCTACATTTGACCTTTCGGCAATAAGGCCAAACGTAGACTGCTATGATGGCTGATGGTCTTAACTAGGGCTTATTTTAGGGGTAGGGTTTATATTAGGAGTATCCTAAAAAGTCGTGCTGGGATTTTGTTTTATTAGGTATTTTTGGGGAAACATAGTATTTGACGCTATAGAAACAAAATATTCCAGATTTTAAATAGAATTTGATTTGATATAAAAACAAAATATCCCAAATATTACATTGCGATTATTACCACATCCGTAAAGAATAGTTTATCTTATTTAACTTAAAATAGTCTTTATATTATTGCATCAACAAGATTTAAAATTTAAAAAAATGAATTCAAAAATAAGTTAACTTTTAAGTTAGTTAAATGACCAAGAATACAATATCAACATGGAGAAAAATGTGTTGTTCTCTAGGAAAAAATCTGGAACATGGCAAAAGTTTTTTTGCCTTTTAATACTACTTTTGAGTTCATTTAAGGACTATCATCGAATTTCTTTTTTTTTTTAAGCAGAAGTTAAATGTTTGGAAATTTTCGTATCGTCTGCATTTAATTCATCGTCATTGATATATTTTAAAGATTAGTATCTTGTCATCTTCACTTTTTATTTTGGTTCTCTTTATTAAGAGTAGCAAAATTATTAGAATCGAAGATTTTCGAGTATAACTTCCTTAACATAAGATTAATAGATACTTATGCAGTATACCGTCCACCACACACAATTCCTCAAATGAAAAGATATCGCCTAATGTTGCGATATGCAGCCAACAGTGAAAAACTCTGTTCCAACGCTTGTACAAACATAATCTTGTTCGCACATACGATTTGGTGACATCTTTTGATTTGGCGAAATTAGTCAACGGTATATATATAGTACGTATGTAGCGTCTAAACTCGCACAAAAGAATTTTACTTTATTTAATTGGTTATATAATTGTATTCATTACAACAATTTATATGATAATAGATGAATTATTAAGATAACTGTGGGATATATATTACATTTTCAAATTTTAAGTGATGTGTTAGTGGAAACTTTACTTTTATTTTTAAACCATTTTATTTATTTCCTCTTTATTTTCAATCGTTACTTGTAATAAATTTCTTCATAAGATTTAAATGCTTATTATATTTTTCTAGCCGTTACTTATATATTATTCAATGAGCGGATGGGTTGTTTGGATGACAACGTTTCCCCAGATTCCATTTCACAGAGATATATCAAAGCAGTGAATGAATTTTTTCAGCTCTCGGCGAAAGTTGAACTTTCTTCGATGCCCATTTGGCGAGTTTTCCCATCATTATCACCATCTTATCAAAAGCTAAAAAAAGTTCATGATTTCTTTTTTGAGTAAGTATTGATTTTTTCCTTTATATTTTACCAAGAAGATCGCTTAAATATATTGTACAATGAATCTTTCTGTTAACGAGATGCTACTAGCCAATAAAGATAAATTTTGGCTCAAAATATCGGATCAATATTAATTTTTCTAGATTATTTATCTTAAAATCATTAAATAATTACTCGCGATATAGGACATAAACAAGTTACACTTGACGTCGTAATGCAGAATCATGATTGATGATGACTCGCTATTAAGAAGAACTTAAAATGTTAATATATATGAAGACATGTTAACTTTCAGTTTGGTTACTGGAATAAAACATTTTGAGGAATTTTGTTTATTTTTCCTTCTAAACTTTTCTCGATCTTCGGGGAAGGGACGGGGGCTATATCTTTGATAAGTATTAATTGTGGTATGTATTTTCTGCTATTGTTATAATTTAAATTTTAATCCCTTAATTTACACGCAAGATGAAAGAAATCAAATAAAAATACTATTTTCTTATGGTCTTAGTCTTACATAAAATTCATCCTTTAGCTTAAAATTTGTATTAAGTCTGTTACAAGAACTTTTCTGTAGATTTTTTTTAGTACAAAAGGTTAGTTTTAAAAGACAACCACTACAGGGCGTATACCTTCGTACAAAACATAATAAAAAGTAACCCAATTTTTTAGTCTCTAGTTAAAGATAGTGTTCATTTATGCTGCCAATATTGCTTGCAATCTACTAGAAACGTTAATTCATATGTTGATTACTGCAGTAACAATGCGTTAGCTGGTAATGCGTCACATAACAGGACCTGCAGTGTTGCGTTCTTCGAAGAAATAATATCGGCTCAGAATGAAGGTGTCGGTAAAGTCGCACCATACCATTACATGCGAAGAGCGAAAGGGAATTCGTCGAAATTCTTAGGAATTTTTACTGCTCAAATACAGAAATTGTACTCGTTAAACACATCAGCCAAATGGAAATAGCCTTGACCGTTCTCATAACGTTTCATGTTCAATGTGGAGCACACATAGCGCAAGGAACTGAAGGAAAAGGCTTTTCATCCATTCATATCATGATAAGAGTTACTGCACAGGCGAGAGTTAAAAGGGATAGTTGTACACAGGAGCGTAGCTACCACCGTATCG
The DNA here is from genome assembly GCA_019973955.1 of Trichonephila inaurata madagascariensis. Classification (NCBI taxonomy): domain Eukaryota; kingdom Metazoa; phylum Arthropoda; class Arachnida; order Araneae; family Nephilidae; genus Trichonephila; species Trichonephila inaurata. Next base: position 39,466 of record BMAV01015976.1, read on the forward strand.
ATTATACGGGACCCCCAAATTACAGGGCCCCCAACGTGTGTAACTAGAGTTCCACTAACAGGTCTCCTATACCTAAATAAGGGCCTCTAAGGAATTTTGATACAGGGTCCTCTCAGAGGTAATGGTTGTACACTACTTTTTCCAAGAATCTTGTAAATAGTGGCATAAAGGTAAGTAAACAGTTTTTGCAATATGCCACAGAACTAGAGCTGCCTATGAAACGTGATATCCTGTCTCCAACCACTTGTGTAGCTAGAACATCCTCTACGTATGCTTTCACTTACCTTCATCCTCTTCTATAATGAATGGCTAATAATCCCAATTGTGTGCATTGTGCGGTAGTATTTATATACATAGGGGTATTAAAATTATTGAAATAGGAATATGCGTAAGGCTATTTCATGCAGTAATAAGATTCAATTTTACTGCAGCAGAAACCACTCAAAATTCAGATATAAATTTCAGTAGCGAAAAGAGTTTGTTATTCTGTATTAACAAAAGCTACCGATAGATGGCGTGTACAGACTAATATTCTTGAGGTATCACGTGCTCGAACTGAAGCGTGTTTGCGGGCGCCACTACAGAGACGCGGCTTGATTGTCGAAATGGAAGCAAAAATCTGCAAAAATCATCATCGGATACCTTTGATATGAAACAATATGGTTAAAGACTGAAATAAGAAGGCGACAAATATCCTTCCGAAGCAACTTCATCACAACAGACAAAGCTTGGTTTACAGCATCACTGATCAACCATAAACAGCTCAAACGGTGAGCGAAAACGCGTGTCCATCTTTACTTCCACTCCCAAGAAAGCAAAACTTTGGCGAGTGGCTGAGTGAAGTTATGACCATAATTTTTTTGATTATAACGGAATTGTATAACCGCTGTCGAGACGGTACTACCATAAACGGATCGTACTACGCAGATGTCCTGCGAGCAATGATACAGCACGTTAAAGGAAACGTCCATTGCTCGAAATGGAATTTCTATATTCTGCCGCGGTGCTCTTTGCGTACTGGATGTTTCGCAACCAGAACATCGTAGAGATTTTACCACGCCCTTCATACAGTCCTGATAAAACCCCATGCGATTTCTGGCTGAACGCTCAACTTAGAAACCGACCGCAGGGGCAAACGTTTGCAAGCAACAAAAGCATGTGTAAAGGCTGCGTAGGCGATTTTTGATAAAGCTCTCACAAAAATGGACTTTTACATGTTTTTAAGCAGTGGGCAGAACTTTGGGATAAATACATTAAAGATGCCACTGAAGTTATTTTGAAAAAGACCATGTAAATGATGACGATTAAAGGTAATCTTTTTTTTTTTTATAGTTCTAGCCTTATTATTTATTGAACAGCCCTCGTATTTGATTTTGAACGCTACGTTGTTCCTTAAAAAAGGAAATGATATTAATATAATTCTTGCATTAATGAAATTATTAGCTCCACATTTAACTTATTAACTGCTTTGCTCGTACTCCGTACAGGTTATGGAAAAGTTGGTTTGCTCGTTCGCTGAGCGGACACTGATATTTTATTCTTTCCGTCTTTGATTTGCACATATTTTTTCAATTTTATAATTAGGGTGTTGAGTGGTGGTGTTTTTAAATACAGTTTGTCCATGGTACTGAAATACTTCTTATTTGGGATTTTCTTTTGTGGTGAAGGCCGGAATTTTTCATTAAAGGTCAAAATTCAGGTTCTTGAAAATATTCGATAAAGAATAGGAATTGGCAGGGCAATGTACAATTTGTTGCTAGAGAAGAAATAAAGATGGAAAGATAATCCAAAAAAGCCGAGCTTATCTCTGTCCCAATTGCAATGTAAGATTTAGTATTATGCTAAGCTTCAAATTGTGCTTGCATATCGTCGGTCTAATTATCAGACACAGCAACTCCATCTGGGATGTAATTTGATACAGTAGGGCTGGGCGCCAAGTTGTTGTTTATGTTCATAAGATAGGCGATAATATTACAATATGGTTTTACTTTGATATTTTATCGTGCGATAATGTGGTTGCCATGGCGATAACGTATATTAGTGTTGGTTTTTTTTTTCCTGCGGGATCTCTACTCAGCAAAGTAACACATGGTTACAAATTTTTGTGTAATGAACGCTTAAAATAATTGGTAATAATTTATATCTGGAAGTGTAATACATTAATATTACTTTCTGTTGTATTTATTTATGTTAAAATCTTGCCACCACCTCTCCTTCGAAATCTAGTTTTATTATGAAAACAAAAGTAGTGATTACACTGATCGAGGAATAAATTAAAGCGGAGAGCGCACTGAGGCATGGCGTAGACAAAACAAAAGATTAAGGAATCGCGCCAAAAGCGCTTGGCGCGTGCACTCCTATATAGGATCAGTTACACCGGTGGGTTACGCAGTCTGATAGTGGGCCGACGATATATATATGCACACACACAAAATCCTCAAATATTGTTTTGGAAGAGGCATGGACATGAAATTTTTTTGCTGGCTTGAGAGAAATTCTTCTAGGATATATGAAACATTCTTCATAGTATGCAGAGTGTACTTATAAATAGAAAACATACTTAAGGTTCTTTTGTTTCACAATTATAAAATAAAAAAATAGTGTGAACATATTAAAATTTAAAATTAAAACAAAATTCTTCCATTTTCGTATTCTGCTATTATTAAATATATGCAATAAAAAAATGTACCCTTTTTTTGGAACATCAAGAGGAAAAAAATTTATCGCTTAAGTGGCTTAAGGGCAATTGTTTTGCGCATTGGATCACTTTTCAGAATAAAATATTTTTTAAAATATCTTTTCATGGATGAATTTCATATTTTCTTATGAAATAATAAATCTTTAGGTAGTTAAAGTTAAACGATCGTTATATATTCGTTTAAATAAATCGTTTCGTTATTTTTATCTAACCAATAACTGTTTCCATAACTTATTTGCAAAATATAATTTGCGAAAAATTATAATTCCACAATTTTGGTTTTGTCTTGAAATTTTTTCCTATTGCGACATAGCCATCCTGTGATGACTTTATGTCGTTCAGTTCCGCATGTAAGCTAGAGGTGTGGGATTATCAAATGATGAACATAGTAGTTCTTAATACAACTTTTATTAGAATAACTTATATTACTTAATTCTAATTTGACAACTTTATTTAAAGTGAGAGTTAACGGAATTAAACCTTGTATTTAAGTCGAATCACACCCAACTAGATCCTTTAATCTTAATTATGATAAATAATCCGATTCAACTAACTACCTATATCAAAATATTACCTTTTGCAGATCTCAGCTTCCTTCACCTAAAAAGAGAGAGATATCTATAAATTCACTTTATATACGACGATTCCAACTTCTTTATATAGGACTTCTATTCCTTCCAAAACTATCGGACTGCTAACTAGCAGAAACCACTTTCAAAAGTTAAAATCTTATTCACTTTTTTGGGGAGAATAAAGTAGAAAAGAGCCCAGGATCGATCCTTCAAAATAAAGCCTTTTTTGCCATACTCAATGATAATTTTATAAAATTTGGCACTTCTCTGCAAATATAAGCATTGATGAAATGATCATGTATTATGGTAGGAATAGCCTGAAACAGTTTATCCGAGGCAAGCCAATATGTTTTGGATATAAACTTTGGGCTCTCTGAGGATGCGAGGGATATTAAAACAATTTTTCTCTCTATTGCGGTAAAGAATCTGATGCAAGAAATGACACTTCTCTTCGCACTCGGGTTGTGATGAAACTAACAAAGAATTTTGTTTGTAAATGGTTTTTGTTCTCTTTTTAATCTAAAATATATAATTTTCTTATTTTCAAGATTTTATATCTAATACTACACGTCTATGGTATTAAAAAAATTATATATTAACTATTCCTCAACAATTTGGCTTAAATTTTCAATTATATCTCGTAATTGAATTTACAGACTTTGGGATAAATTATAACACGAGAAGAGAGATAATATGAGTTATTAAATACGTGTGAAGGAAAGTAATAAGAGATTTTTTGATCGAGGGAACAAAACCATTATAAAATATTCAGTGAATCTTAATTATGAAATACGTTTTAAATGTTCTGGGTTTTTGAATTTGTAATAAGATTTCAATTAAAAAACATTATGTAAACATATTTGAAAATATAATTTAAATATCTTATAGAAAATTATATGTACTTTATAAATGTGGCGACAATATTCAATCTTTTCTTATTCGCAAGAGGATTTATTTTGAAAGTAGAATTATCTTTCCTAGAGGGAGGGAGAGAGAGCGAGCGTAAAATTTGTGTGCCTCATTGGAGATATAAAATTTAAGAAAATCACGGTGAATTTCAATGAGTTGGATCATACAAAAACTTTTATAAATTAAACAGTAAGTAAATAAATTTAAGGATAAAAGTTTTCTTTTATACATATATAATGCATTTAACCGGTTGATTGCTTTAGATTTAGTGTGTGTGTGTGGGGAGGGGGAAATATCCTTCGATATATATACAATACCGCGTATAAGATGTGAAAGTAAACGTAAAACTGACTGTTAGAAATAATAATGATTACGCAACTAAAAATAGAAATGAATTGAGGTTTTCAGCAAAATTAAGTTTAAAGAAAACGCAGAACGCAGTTAAATGTGATTTTTATGATGCAAATAAATTAATTATATTTTTTGCGCAGCTTCGTTATTTATTTAAAGTTATTGCAACAATGGAAAGTTATTAGGTTCAGATTGAAACTATTTCCTATTTTATAGTTGTGAAGAACTCATAAAAATATAGTTAACTTTACTGCTCCTTTTGTTTTATAATATAGTTAGTAAATAAATTAATAATAGATGAGAAATAAAAATATTATGTTCAATAAAATTTTATATGAGATACACTTCTGACCATTAAAATTGAAATACTGAAGGAAAGTAAATATCATAACTTTACTTATTGTACATATATAGGAAGTACTTTACTTATTGTACAGGAAGAAAGTACAATAAAATTTATAGTTAATTTAAGGGCGTACAGAACACACAGCTAACTCCTTAAGTAGCTAAAGTCGCTCTAATTCGATTAAGCATTGAGTTGAACTTCGCTTGGATGACAGATACAGGTAACTCATTCCATGCTGCTTCAAGTATATGTCCCACTTCGTCAAAAGTAGGGACTTAGGTGCTGTGACGACCCAATCTCTCATAAACCCATGAATATACGTTTTTAATGGGTGAAAGATCTGGAGAACACGCTGACCAGGACAACAGACGAACACCCGTTGTGTCGAGGTAGGTTGGGAAATGACGGAAACTTGCTGTCTTTCGTCGTTTTATTGAAAGATGACGCCTTCAAGGCATCGAAGATAGAACAAAGCACCTGGTCTTAAGATTTTTGAAATGTAATATTGGTTGCTCTGATTGGTATTCATATCATGAAACCAGGAGCTCCTATTGCATGACGATATCGAATTCAAACAAGACGCATGTGTTCTTCTCCTTGGTGCTTCCAAATGCGGATACGTCTATTATGTTGCACGCAGAATCAGGATTCATTTAAAACCCCGACGTGTTGCCACTCCTGTATCCAGTCTTGTTGTTGGGCGCAACGCTGTCGACAAGCGTCTGTATGCTGAAATGCCAAGGGAAGCCTCGATAATAATCGCCGTGCAGGTAGTCCGTGTAGTCCAGACTTCGTTGCACTGTCCGTGCGGATACTTGCGCTGTAAATAAGCTCAATTCTTGAATCTAGGTCCATGATGTGGGTTATTCAATCCTGCAAGACCAATCTGACAACCTGTCTGTCCTCTCAGGTGTTAATGGTAGGAGGCCGTTTCGATCCTACATGACGCTCTTTATGACCTTACTGCAGTGCTTCTCAAACTTTCAATACTGGCGCCCCCCCCTTTTCAATCACAATTTTTTATCGTCCCCCTATACATTAATGAATTACTGAATGCAATAATAATGCACTTTGACGCTAAAGCTACAATACACGATCTTAATTAAAAAACCGTACAAATTAATAACATAAGTATAAATTTTGTATATGTTACTTTTAAGCAAAAAAAAAAAATTAAGTAATAGGATAATTATTATGTTAATTTTCCTTTCTCTATATAATTTTTAAATTGGAACATATTGCAAAATGCGGTGGCTCAGAAGAAAAAAAATATAGATATCAGCTAAATATAGAAAAAGAACTCAGAGGGTCAATTTCAAAAAACTTTGAAAAACTTTGCTGGCAAGACAAGCACATAGTCCTAATACTTATTAAACTTGTTCTTAATTCAGTATTAATAAGATAAGTATTAAATTTTTTATATATGTTAATCTTAAGTAATATATTTTTTAAAAGTAAATTATATAAAAACTTTTAAGTAAAAGGTTAAAATTTATGTTATTTTTCTTTCTCTAATTTTTAAATTGAAACAGATTGAGAAATATTTAATTAAAAGATTTTTTTCCCTTTCCCAAGATCCATTTCTAAAAGTAAAAAATGTCATTAAAATAGCCTAATCTAGGGTTGCTCTTTATCATATCCATTACATCTGGCATTCTCGCGAACGTTCTTTGAGTCTAGGAAACTAACAACGTCTGCACAAAACATGTAAAAATGCGTACCTCGTACAATTTAGTCAGTCTTGGCCGAATCGATTAGCTACCGAATCTCTCTGAATGTACATTTCATAATTCAGGGTTAATTGTAATTCACGGTATTAAGTATTTACGGCAGTGGATTATAACAAAATAATAGATATATTTTTAAATCACAGCGAGCATTCGACGATAATAAAGCATCAACAAGTACATAGACGAGGGCAAATTGATAGTAAGTTACGAATGGGTTAGGGATCCATTTCAAAATACTTCAGAAGGGTTCTCAACTGCCGAAAAAGAGATTTTCATAGATTTCACATCCAATGACGAAATTAAAGGGCAATTTTGTAATAAATCACTCTTTGAATTCTGAATAGAGGTGGATGCTGAATTTTCTGCACTGAAAACAAAAGCATTTCGTATACTATTACCATTTTTAACATCATACCTTTGTGAATCCGGATTTTCTGCGATGGCTACTTTGAAGACTAAATACAGATCTGAGCTAAATAGCAAAAAATAACTGAGTGTCAATTTATAATTTTTAGCTTTCCTTTGCAAGACAAGCCCATGGAAGTCACTGATAATTATTAAACTTGTTCTTATACTGGCTGAAGTACCCACTCTTAACACGAGTTTATTTTTTTAAAACATGATAATATATTATTCTTGATATAATAGCTTAATTGTAAGGAGAGTAAAACCAAGTGCATGAGACAATGTATACAAAAATGTAAAATGATTTATTGAAATGAATACTCATATTATAAACGGTTTTGAATGAACTGTAATTTTAAGCCTCGCAGAATTAGCATTTAGAATAAATGTTAAGTAATAAAAAGAATATAAAATTCTAATGAATAACAATTGTGTTATTTTTTTAATATTTAAAGCGAGAAAGCCCGGGATCAGGTGTGCACTCGATACTAACGTTAATGGTCGCGGGGAGTGAAGCACCTCAATTCTTTTTTTATAATTATTTTCAATATACAAGATAAAAATCACAATTTCAGTGAATAGTTTAACTGAGAGAAAATATACTTACTTATTTCAAGGATTTTTCTATTTTTCTTTCATAATTTGAGAAAATATCCAATAAAACTGAACTAAATTGTTCCAAATGTGCGTGACCTTAATAAAGGACACAAATCACAGACACTTTTTGCTAACATTACAGGTAAGTTATTTGCAAGCAAAACTGTCACATTTGTTCACGTTATTGTAATTTTAATGTCCTTTGATGATCGACAAATATCCTGTTGAACTTTTTCTTGTTTGTGTCTTTTTGACAGGGTGAAGTGCATTTTGCGGTACACTTATTGCTTCATATTTTCTTGATAAAGTTCTTAATGTAGCTATTGAAAATTTTCCTTTCGTTTCATGTTTATTGCTTTTCTCAAATTTACTTTCGCTAACATGATTAATATGCATTATTTCAGCAAATGTTTCCCTTGTTTGATCAGCTTCAATTTCCTTTCAGAGATTACATGCCCAATTCTTTTTTATATTCTGCTCATTTACATTTATAAACCATAATAAGTCGTACAACATCACAATTAAAACCACTAAGTTATTCATAGGGAAAAATGCAGCATGTTCAAGAAAATATTTTTGAAAAATAGTGGTCGTGCCGGGAACTCGGTCTAATCAAGTACCTTAAGATTCTAAAAAACGTTTGCCACTCTTAAAAAGGAGATATGTTATCAATTCATTTTAGCTCCCATTAAGACTGTCATATTAGAGGATTCTCTGTCAAGGTCATTGGTAACAAATAAACAGTTTTCCCAGAATTAACGATTTTTGTATTATATGTTTCAGTATACTCATAAAAATAAATCTTGGTCAATTAATCCTTCAAAGTGCTCAATATGCTTATCCATGTATCATAAAACTCTTTCACATTGTGAAAAAACGCAAACAGAATTATATAATTTACAACTTCCCTAAAAAAGGGATGCAGGTAACCATACCAGTAAGTTTGAAAGCCAGCAAAAGTAATATTTTAGATTAAAAGAAACGTAATAAAAAATCTCTCATCGTAGGATTACAGTAAAGCAAACAAATTATTTTTTTTATTTAGTTATAGGATCATAGATAGCTAATGAGCGTTCAAAGTAGAATCTTTTATTTTTGATGACCTTTTTTCACCAGATGATATATATAAATCATATCAATGTAAATCTGTATTTTTTATTATATCAGAAAGTATTTTTTTTTTCATTCCAGTAAATTAATCTTTTTTAGCCTTTTATTTTCGATATGCTCGCGCCCCCCCAGGGGGGCGCTCCCCACAGTTTGAGAAACACTGCCTTACTGTATCAATCGATTCCATATTCACATGGCAGTTAATGGGTTCTGACTCATGCGATTAACAATATTGAGGAACAATAAGTCGTATTCTCGATCACTATCCTGTCACTATGAAATTCCGAGACGTGCTGGTAGACTTTTTTCCTAATTACACGAAGCATAGCAGGATCTTCTCAAAACCAACCAACATTCAAATGCGATTTTCGAAGGAGAAGTACCTGCGCAATTTTTCCTTTCCTACAGAGTTTGAGATGTTGTTTCTTTCTTCTGTAGCATTCTACAGCTCTTAAATGCTAATCCTTTGAATCTATCAACAGCTTCTTCCTTTCATGGAAATTTTCATTTGTGTTTTCCATTATTTATTGTGCTATAATTTTAATGACTTGCAGTGCATATATTACCTTAGAAAATTTTTTATACACAGATAAACAAACTGGTTGAAAATATAATACCAAAGATGACACTCAAATGTTCAAATATCCGATTCAAATTGCTAATTTTCATTCTATGATAATACGATAGAACTAATTGAAGAGATTCGAATAACAAATTTATTTTAGATTTAAATCAGGAAGCTAACACGCACTTCAGAAGAGAAAATGCCAAACTAGGAATAGTTGCCATAAAATCTCAAAAATGTACTCTCCTAAAAATTTTTAAATTTAAGAGGAAGTACATGAAATCAATATTCAAATCCACTTCACTCTTAGATAGATAATTATTTTATAATAAATGAATAAATTCATTCATATATCAAATCGGAATAAAATTTAGAAGCTTGAAACTTGTTTATCTTTATATATAAAAATTACGCGTGTCACAGTGTTTGTCCGCGCGATGGACTCTGAAACTACACAACCAATCGTGACATAATTTTGCATATTGTGTGTCATTTTGTCCAACTTAAAATAGAGGATAGTTTTTATCTCAATTTTTGACGTCATTATTTTTTTATTTCCGGAAATGCGGAGAATCCGGGAAAATTCGCAAAATGTCGGAATGTGTGTGTGCCTGCGGAAGCGGATTTTGGGGATCAAAGTGCATGGAAAGTCAATGCCTGGTGTATTTTGGGGCGTGAAATCCGAATTTCGAGTTGAATTTCCAAAATACCCGTAACTTTTCCGGACAGTACTGGATGACCTTATTTTAGACACTTCTTACCTTAAAAGCCATGGGGAGTGAAAACTTGGCGTATTTTGAGATGGGCAATCTGAATCTGATATCCGATATGAGAAATTGTCACAACTTTGCCAGATAATGCCGGACGACAGTATTTTAGAAACACATTTTCAAGGGCTTACCTTGAAAGCCTTGGAGCGTGAGAACTTGATCCCTGGCGTATTTTGAGACGGGCAATTTGAATATGATATCCGATATGAGAAATCATCGTAAATTTGCTGGATAATCCTGGACAACTGTTAATTACGCGGACCGTGACAGGACCTTTCTTCAAAAGTCTTGAAGCGAGAAAAGTACTTTTCTAATCATTTTAGGGATGGTGAATGAGAATCCGAAATCGGATATTAGAAATTCCCGTAACTTTGCCGGATAATGCCGGACGACCCTAATGCCCCTTTCCAGCGACTGAATTTGCAGGTTCAGGGGAGCCAAAAGTAAATAAATCTGAAATATAAATATAAATATAAATCCATAAATAAATCTGAAAACCAAACAATGCAAATTTGGGACTTGGACTTAGAAAATCCATGTTTTTCGCATGAGCACATATATGTTTCATGCTTACGTGTGGGGAAACCACCGAATCTATTTGCAAGTAAAAGACAAGTTACCAAAAATTTTTTTTGTTCCGATTAGCGAGTAATTTTATAAAAATTATTTATTGCTGTAATTTAGAATGATAAAAGCAATACTAAAATTACCAAAATTGTAAGTGCAAAATAAATTTGACTGCATTGAATACATGAGAATAATATTAAATCAACGTATTAAAACAAAGCCACAGTAACGCGTGGCCGGGTGAGCTAGTAAAATCTATATATTTTAGATGAAAATACATACCTAATAACAGAATAAATATTTTTTTAAAAAAAAGTAAGAAAAAATAATTATTGGAAAATGTATGGAAACAAGGAATATATGGGAAGAAAAATATTTAACGGTATATATTTTCTGAGTGAGTGAGCGTTTTATTAATGTTGCTCTGAAAAACAACACGAATGCTTTTGATGATAGAACTCGGAAATCTTAACTTCGGTCAAGGGGGACACACCAGAGACGGCTCCCCCTCTCCGAAGTTATGCACCACGACACCGAAGGACTTTGGGTCACGACCGATTTAATGTGCCTCAGCCCCATCTACATAGCAGGTCTTCAGTGGTACTAGGTCTTAAACTCATTACACGCAGGCAACAAAGTCTGTGACCGTAACCACAAGGCTACCGCGAATTCCGATATATTTTCAGGAATGAAGGAGCTACCAAATTAAGCTTAAGGTATCCGACTACGTTCGGAACCGTGATTTTGCAAAAGCGTGTAAATGGATAATATTTATGATATTTAGTGTCACTTAGATTAGAATACATGTATACAATTGTTTTAAGGACATTATGACAAAAAGAATTATTTAAATACAATATTTTGGCAAAAAATCAACTTAGAATAAACTTTTTTCAAAATGTTCTCCTTTTGTAAAAAATGCTTCTATTGTATTAATATTTTGCCTGTATATAGCTCAGAAAATTAAGAGAAGGCGCATCACTTAGATATTGTGGCAGAAATCCTTAATAAAACATTAAAACTAATTTGTTAATGTTAGTCAAGAAAGAGAGAAATATGAAGAGTCTCCATCAAACAAATAGAACATATTCAATGCATACCCCATTTTTCATTTCCTACTATTAGCTCACACTCTCTCTATATTTATTTATTTATTTTGGTGGAATTTTCAATCGTTAATAAAATACATTTTAAAGCGCTCAATTGAGCTGAAATTTTATATACAGGATTATTTTGGATGACATAACAATAATTTAATTATAATTAATAAAAATTAATTGATTAAAACTAATTATTTAAAAAAATTACAAATACAGCCAAGTTGGCGTCATTTTTGGCGACTTAGTGACCCTTTTGGCGACCAGTGTCATAACTTGAAAAGGTTTTTTTTCTCACATTTTAAAACATTCAGTTGAACTGAAATTTTATATACACGATTGTTTTGAAATACAATACGATACTTTAATGATAATTAATAAAAATTAATTGCCACTTAATGTTGTGATTCTGTCACATGTATATACATGTAACTATTTAATAAAAAGTAGCTAAAATAAAAATTTTCTTAGTTGATCTAAGTAGGAATTGACTTAAATTTTTTCCCCTGTATTACTTGTTTGTATCAAATCCATTATATCAATATTTATTTTCACGTTAAATATTTTGTCAAAAATATTTGACATAGCAGCTCCATCTTGAGAACTAATATTTCATCATCATTATGTTCCCTTTTAAACTTTTGAAATGAAATGTATGTGTATATTAATTAGTGACAAATCGTGTATTTATAGTCCAAAAATAGTAGTTTCATTAGAAGCGTAGGTAAAATATTAGTACCAAATTCTGACAACAATGAATTCTTTCTTATTCTCACGGTACGGGTTGCGTTTTAGATCGTATAAGTTCTTGAACGAGAGTTCAGAATGAAAGAACCTGATTAAAGATGGTTCCTTTGAAACTACCAAATAAGCAGTCGTGTCTCATTATGTGGTAATGATTGAAAAAGGAAGTAGAGCACACGTTCTAATTTCCGTTAATCACATGCAAGTAATCAGTCGTCTTGTTTCAGAAACGCTAGAATTCTGATCTTCAGAAGATTCGGTAAAAGTTTTCCCTATTATGATCCTACATCTGACTTTGAATTGAAAAGAAATGAGTTTGCTGAGAAATAACAGCAAAGTTTCATTAATATGGTGGCAAAATGAGAGTTCTCAACTTTCTGTTTATAAGTTCACCTTTTTTAAGTAGTTTAATTTGTACAGCTATATGTCTGTTTCTGTTTGTTGCATAGTGGTTAAGCCTTCTTTTGATTATTAATATGAGTATATATTGGATGAGAGAGATTTGGCGTAAAGGCAGAAACTCTTTCCAAATAATATATCCGTTGATAAGTCTTTGTAAAATTTAATTATATAATTACATCACTTGTTTTGGCGGTCTTCTAATTTGTTAATAACATTTTAAAAACATTTCGTTCGCGGCATTATGCAGCTTTAAAAGTACAGGGTATTCGGGCTTAAAGTATCGAAAAGTTGGGGCTTATTATAAAGGAATTACCCATCAGAATGTAATAAACTGTTCATCTGGGGATTGGAAACCCCGAGATTTTTCGGGTATAGTCCGATTGGCCGCACGTTCGCGCATTGTTCGGCAATTGCAGATGACGAGCTTGTTACACTGGCTTAATTAGTAAAGATGTGGACGCCACAGTAAAAGGTGCAGTGCGTACTTTGGTTAACGGAATTTAAATCAGTCACGCGTGTACAGTGACGTGTTCGAACAGAATGGAATTTCCATCCTCCGACACCAAAATCTATCTGTCGCAGGAAAATGATGAAATTAGGAATTTCATTAAATCTCTAAGGAAGATGATCAATTGACGAGAGATTTTAAAATAACGTTTCTTCAAAGTCATTTTCCTGATAAAAGTAAGGGATTTGAAAAAAAAATCCCTGATCTCTTTCAGTGAAATGATGAAATAATATTGTCAACAGTTTAAAAGTGTTTATTCAACAAATATGGTGCATTATTAAACGTAGAAGTGAGTAATTCAACAGTAGTCAATGAAATACAAATTATTTATTCGAAACTAATTAACAAATAATTAGTAAATTAGGCTGGTATCTTTTGATGTATAACATCTTTCCTCTCGGTTGCTTACACACTAAAATATCCATCCCTATGTTAATCCTATGGTGCCATTTTTTTAAATGTATGGGGTTCATATTTAGGGGATTGATAGTACTACCTGTTTGGTTAGGAAGTACAAGGACTCGATCACCCCACGCAGGTGTCTCCCCCCGTGGACAGCCTTTTGCCAATGCAAATCTTGACTAGTTTATTTCATCATTTCACTGAAACAGTTCAGGGATTTGATAAAATGACTTACTTTCACCAGGAAATGACCTTGACACGTTATTTTAACATCTCTCGTCAATTGATCCCTTAGGGATTAGATGAAATTCCTAATTTCGTCATTTTCCTGCGCCATATCCACCAGTGGAAAAGAACTTTAAAGGAGACGGGAACTTTTGATTTCCTCAAACTGGCAAGTATCCTTAAGTTTTCGTGATAGAACACACTGTTGATCGTGTGCGGGATTCATTTTTAGGAGTCCTGATAAGTCTTTTATATATATATATATATATATATAATATATATATATATATATATATATATAGGCAAGCCAGTAAGGACATTCCATTCTGTTCAAACATGTCGCTGCACACGTCGCAAATTCCATTTTAACCAAAGTACGCACTGTACCTTTTGCTGTGGTGTCCACATATTTACTAATGAAATCAGTGTAACAAGCTTATCGTCTGCGATTGCCGTATAATGTGCGCACGTGCGGCTTATCGGACTAGACCCAAAAAGTCTCGTAGTAATTTTCAGTCCACAGATGAACAGTTTATTACATTCTGATGGGTAATTTCGAAGTAATAAGCCATAACTTTTGGACACCCTGTATAGCAATTACTCAGAAATTCATCAAACAGTTGAAGGTAGTTGACAATATTTCTTGATACTTACTGTTTGTCAGTCTTTCGGTATAAATTTTTGCATTTCTATCAAGCAATTGAAAAATCTGGGATGGGGGTGGGGGTGGGGGTGAAGGAAGATTCATCATTTTTGTGGTACATTCGTATTATACCACCGACCTTGCTTCAAATAAGAAGATATTAATTTAAAAAAATGTCGCCAAAGGTTGTAATCATCATTATTATTATTACTGTGTTCGAACGCAAGCGGAACCCGCTTCCAATATTAGATGTATATCGTGGCATTCGGTGATGTCTTTTGATTTGACGAAATTGGTCTACGGTTTAATACGTAAGTACCCATTTTGTTGCTGACTGAAATAATTATTTTGACTATAGGAGAAGAAAGCTTTGTGGAAAAATCGTAAAAAAATGTAAAAATTTAACAATTAACAAAATTTAGTTAATATCATAAGTTGTTGAGATTCCTTAATATGAATAAATTATGCTTCCAAATCTTTTATACATTTATATGGAAACTTGGGAATTTTGAAAACACCATGCCATTTTTATAAATATTTTTTTTGCTTATTTAATTTTTTAAATAGAATGTTATATTTTTAAGTACTATTATGTTTTTTGATATTTTGGAGCTTTAATTCTTGTTTGTATGCATTGTTTTTTTTAATATTATTTCTTGAGTCGTTGTGTGCATCGCGCTTCTACACCACAGATCGAGGTTCAAACCCCGGACTGGGCAAGGTCGACTCAGCTTTTCCTCTGTTCAGTGGGTCGATAAATGAGTACCAAGCTTGCTTGGGAACTTAACACTGGAGGTTTTCGCGTCAGACTGACCACCTGACCGGAACATCTGCTCTTGCACCTCAGGGCCCAAGGTCACGTATACTGAATTGAACACAGTAGGCCTTGGCCCTCATGGGCTGTTGCGCCAATGAGTTAAACATTTTGATACCTTTTAAGTACCAAATATCCAGTGGAGATTTTATCCAAATGGATTATTTGCTATGGCAAATTTTACCTTTTAGAGTTCTCAAAAACAGAAATTTAAAAATATTTTAGGGAATACTTAAGAGTATTATTTTAAATCATGAATATTATTTTAAAAATTTATTTATTTTTTTTATTTTTAAATTATTTCGAAGTTTATTTACATTCTGTAAATAATGTATTGTTTCTGTTTAGACATGCTATGAAATATGTTCAATCCAAAGTGAAAGATCTGGATAAAATTGATCCAGATGACACTTCTGACTTGTCTCTCATGGAAAAATTAATACTTAGAGGTTCACCTAGAGATGCTAGTATTATGGCCGTGGATGCTATGGCAGCTGGTATAGATACAGTAAGTAAATGACAAATTATTTCTATTCTAAGATAGTTAAGGTAGTTCAGGAGAAGACGGCAGTTGGGTAAATACGCCAGTTTGTTAATAGAACTTTTATGCGTCAATAGATGGCAATTTTGAGCCACTTGAGCGAAAAGTCTGGTCCGTCATTGAGTGGGGCTTGTGAATTTATCTGAATGGTCTCAATGGGCTTGATTCATGAGGTCACATGATAAAAAAACACGTGTTTTCCATTGAATTCAAAACAAACATTAAACTAATTGTATTTGTTCTATTTGTAAAACTCAGATAAAATTTCAAATTTCATATTTGGTTAAAGATGTTTAAATGTTAGGAAAAAAAATTTCTTCAAAAAGATTTTTTAAATTAAAAAAAAGTCGTATTTTATGCTTATACTTTTAAATAAAATGCATTTTGTATACATATGTACTTTTTAAGAGAAAGTTTCTGCAAAGAGCAAAACTTGGCAACATCAGAGCGTGTGAACTGCAAAGATAGTTTTTTATCGTGTGACTATGACGTCACATGAGTTTTTACATCGATTGGCTAGAATCACGTGGCTTTCACTATCATGTGACTATGACGTCACATTAATCAACCTCATTCATGACATCACATGGTAAAGACAAACATGTGCTCTCCATTGAAATCAACAGAAACATTAAACTAATAGTACTTATTGTTCTATTTGTAAAACCCAGAAAAAATTTCAAATTTCATATTTGGATAAAGATGTTTAAATGTTAGGAAAAAAAAAAATGTCTTCAAAAAGATTTTTTAAATTTGAAAAAAAATCATATTTTATTCTTATACTTTAAAATAAAATGCATTTTGACAACATATGTACTTTTTAAGAGAAAGTTTCTGCAAAGAGCAAAACTTGGCAACACCGGAGCGCGTGAACTGATTAGCTGGAAACACTAGATAGTTTTCATCGTGTGATTATGACGTCATATGAGTTTTTGGATTGATTGGCTAGAATCACGTGGCTTTCACTATCATGTGACTATGACGTCACATGAATTGAGCCCATTAATTGTCTTTAATCGGTCTTATTTTTCGATCTTGTGAGCATTTAGAGTGTAATACAACTTTTATAATATTCCGTTCGTCAGATTTAAAGTTCATAAACGTGCTTGCTATTTTAAATAAGTATTAGTAATTAAGTGAGTTACGCATAATGTTACACATACGATGCATGCAGAAACGACCATAACACTGCAGCAACAAGGAAATAAGTGTGTTGGGCATCTGATCCCTATATTTGGGGAAGATGCCACATGGTTCAGAAATTAAATGAAATAAATTAAATTTTTTTTCATTTTATAACACTGTATATATTATAATATAAAATAATTACAATTAATAATTAGGCTGTGAGGATAACACAGGGGATCTCCATTGGATGAGGATGTGCAGGGGCTGAAATCGACTACTACTTCAGCCTGCTGTAGACCTTCTGCAGGAAAATTCGTTTTTAGCAAACTAATTATGAAAGAATTTAATTATTTTTGTTTTTCTATAAGTGTTTTTTCACATTTAATTGGGTAAGGTTTGTCTTATTGTTTTATTTTCTGCGGTGTTGTTGCATCTTATTTTAAGACTGGTGGCATCTTCTCCTTATATTAGATTGGGGAAAAAGAAATCCATTATTTTTGAATGAAATTCGAGACTTTATTTAACATGCTTCGGATTGTCCGATTTGGGTCAAATATACACCGTTTTGTTACATAATTTACTACTATTTTAAAAGTAGTTTCATAATGCATCTCTCATAGAAAAGTCTTGGTCCTTATTGGCGAAAAACTCTAATAATCGATTTTCACAATCTTCTCTTGATCCTAATTTCTTATCACTCAGATAGTTTTGCAATGCGAGAAAAAGGGGATTACTTGGTCCCGGTCTGGACTATATGGGGGAGGCATTAAAACTTCCCAAAAAAAGGTTCCCAAGTTTCTGGCTAGTCACTAAGCGTGTGTGGACTGGCATTGTCTGATAAACCCCAAATTTTTGTTGGCAAATTTTGGCCGTTTCTTTTCAATCGTTACCTTCTAATGGTCCAGTTATTAACAGTAGAGATCTGAATTTAGTGTCTGGCCATACGGAAGTAACTCATAATAAATTATTTATTTCCAGTCCAACCAAATACACAGTAGAACCTTCCTGGTTGTTAATCCTGATTTGGCCACCATTTGAACTGCTTCACTGCACTTTTACCATGATTGTTTTCACACAATACTGTCGTATGTGACCCATTTTTTATCCCCTGTCACCATCCGCTTAAGAAATGGGTTGATTGCATTCCGTTTAGCAAAGGTTTCGCAGATGGAAATTCGGTCCATCATGTGTTTTGGTGTTAGTGGTGTGCACCCCAAAAAAACGACTTCTTTTTAATCAACTTTCCGAAATGGTTTTAAAACTGTTTTATGGTCGATCTTTAGCTCCTGGGGTGATGCCACTCATGCCAGTCAATTTCGATTATTTCTGGGGTTTTCGACATTGTCGGGTGCATCTTGCAAAAAATGCCTGAACGGAAACGACGAAACCAAAAATTCGGGGGGTTGCTGTTACAGTATCGGCCCATAAACACCATTCACAATTTCCCGCCCCCTGGTTTCATTTTTTTTGAAAAATTGTAAAATTCCAATTTTCTCTTTGTTGACTTCCATTTTAAAAACCGAACTTCCCGTGGAAAACAAAAGCGTAAAAATTTTTTAGTGTGAAATGTCACCTTTACAACGAGCAGAAAATTTTTCATTATTTGATGGGGGACTTCACGAGATATCGACACCACAGCCATCTACCGAAAAAAAAATGGATTTCTTTTTCCCCCAACCCAATATATAGGGGAAAATACCCCAATTAAAAAATTTTTTGAACATTAAAATTTTTCATTTATTTTCATACTAAAAAAAATTAACTTGTATACATAACCCAAATTTGGCCCCGGGTCACGTATACTGTTGGGCACAGTAGGGCCCTTCCCCCCATGGGTGTTGCGCCTCTGAGTTAAGTTTAAGTTACCCCCAAAAAAATTGAAAAATAAAGGGATTTTTTTTGGTCTTGTTATTTCAATTTTCTGCCTAATGAAAAAATTTTTAAATGTGGCAACTTTCCCCAATTTACCTTATAGATTTGAGTTTATTATAAAATGTTTATAGGAAGGAAACTTATATATACTATTTATTTAGTACTAGGTGGTATAACCTTTCTTCGCCCGGGTGTCAAGAAAAATTAAACAACAACACAGATTGAAGGATAAAAAAGTTTTTAATGAGTTAATTTTACATGAATTGCAAATTAAACAAAAAAGAGCTTTTGCATATCTCAGCTGAACAAAAAAGAAAAAAAGAAGAAAAAAAATAAACACCTTTGTTAAGTTTTAAGTCTGTAGATATAATAGCTGATAAAAAGTGGATTTTTTTAATTTATAACTCCCCGTAACACACTCTTGAGGGTCGATTTTTGAAAATACTTCCCTAAGCTAATCGCTGCTCAGCAAAAGTAACACATTGTTAAAAGTTTTGTGTAATGAACGCTTAAAATAGTGTAAATAATTTATATCTGAAAGTGTAATACATTAATATTATTACTTTATGTTGTATTTATTTTATGTTAAAATTGCAATATTCGCGAGCAATGCCGTTTCTTACATTATAATGGCGATTCAATGAGAAACAGCTAAATGTTGACGATAGAGTCAAGTTGGCAAATGTCCAGCTACTTTCATAACTTGAGCTTTATTAGAGTTCATATAGACCCGCCGTGTTGGGGAGCGATGCTTGTTAACCCTTTATCTACCGCATTTTGATTTACTGCAGTTTTTTTCATGCAGTATTTTTTTTGGATCACTACATTGAAAACTAAGGGTTATACATAAACAAAATACTCAACTTTGGGAAATTTAATCCGTTAGAGCTAATTAATTAATTAAAGAAATTCCACTGTAAAATTAATTATATACACCATTTATTTAAAATAAATAGTCAAATCGTTTTCTAAGGTCTTCATTAACATACAAAAAAACATAAGACATTAACTATTTTTTCGGGACAAAAATGATAATCTTTGCAATCCGCTGAAAACGCCGTTAGCTGAAAACGCAATATCTGCTACAAAACTATTCACCTTCCCCGCTAAAATACTCGTCATAGAACCCGTGCTGCCATACATCTTGGAAGAGTGGATTTCAAAGAGTATTCCTGCTAAGTTGGTGTGGTAGTTAGGAGAAGGAGGTTCCAGCTCAGGTGTCGTCCACGTCACTTGACCATGGTTCAAAATTACGTGGTCCGTTGTCAAAAGCCCTCGTGTAGCTGAACAGTGCGACGTTAATATTCACTCACTCACTCCAAAAAATACAGTACAATAAGTATAATTATTTTTATACTTAAAAATGCAATATCTGCCTATTCAATTAAAATTATAGCGTTATAATTAACTACTAACTACAAACAAATTTTGAAAATTTGTCCAAATGATGTAGTGTGAAAGAGTAAGTTTATTTACTTTGAGTACCAGAAGCGATAAAAGTATTTATTTTGATAAAAGATCAATTTCTTACTACCAAATGTGCATAATAAAATCATAAAAAAATATTCCACAAATAAAGAGAGATTTATACAACCTCTCCCTTCAAAACTTAGTTTCATTCTGAAATAAAAAAAATAATTAGTGATTACGCTGATTACAGGAATAAATTAGAAGCGAGCGCCTTGCGTAGCCAAAACAAAAAGGGTTTCTTCTCAAATAAAAGATAGATATATACTGTGGTGGGCTTTTTTGCAGCGCACGCCACAATTGCTCGCAGATGGCAGAATGTTTTCCTACTTACTTGACAAATATTATATTTTGGACACTTCACACAATATCTTTATAAATCATAGCCTATGCTATAAATTATAGCCTATGTATTATTCTGTTGTATAAGCTATATTACTGTAAAGTTTCATTAAAATCCATTCAGTTGTTTTTGCGTGAAAAACGATCAAACATCCAAACAAACTTTCGCATCTATAATATATATCTAGATAATCAGTGTAAACATTTAGCAAGGAAAAACTTTGTTTTTTTATTAAAAATGGTTGTATAATTTGATTTCACTTTATTTACGATTATTAGGTTTATGAGAGGAGTACATCAAATTGATGCTGTTTAAAATAATCCTCATTCCCATTGTCATTGTTTCCTGTCGATCAGCATCAAGATACTTTTAACAGCATAATTTATTGCAAAGAATTATTTAAAAAAAACTTTTATAAGGTAAATTTATTATTTTTGAAAACGAAGCGCATTTCTTTCCTGCACACATTTTGAAATAAGTCAAAGAAATTTAGAAAATTGATTGTTACACTAATTATGGAAGAAAAATATGGTCTCTGTTTCTCATCACCATGTTTATTGATGCTAATAAAAGGTCTTAATATTAAAATGGTTTAGTAGCAATGTAAAATGGGGTTGATTAATTTTGATTACTTCCAACCTGTCTTTTATGCCAATTAAAAAAAGTGTGAAATAAAATTCGTTTATGAAAAGTCGCCTCCAGACTTGAATGCATATACAATGAATGAGGATGAATACGCATGCGTGTTCAAAGCAAGAGACTCTTTTTTTTTTTAAAATGCTTTCATAAGTTTCACTTGAATGTAATGGAATCTTTGGACTTGATTTTTACCCACTTTAAAAGGTCAGACTAATTCGAAATTTTGCACACTTGTCAAGGACCGATGACAATACCATAATTTCAAAATTTTGTTCCATTGTCCTCATCAGGATCGTCAAAAATAACGATTTTTAGGATTTATATATTTGGCGACTAATTCATTATATCGTTTCCAAATTTGGCCACTAATTGCATATACCATTTCCAAATTTGGCAACTAACTCCATACTCCATTTCCAAATTTGGGGACTAAAAGACCCTATCCCTTAAAAAGGTGCAACCCTAAAAATGAAAACGCTTGTTATTAATACAAATAAAAAAAAGTGTTCTTTGTGTGAGAAAGGAAAAAAAAAATGACTTGCGCATGTGAATAAAAATAATTTATGCTCTAACTACCAAAGATTTTTTATTTTTATAAAGCAATACGTTCAGAAGTGATGATACTAACTAACATTATAGCAATACGTTTAAAAGGCGATAATACGATTGACATTTAATATTTCTTCTTAACACACTTTTATTAGTCAGGCCTGTATCTATAGATCCGGAATCTTGGAAATATAGTGATATGGGACTCATCCGAAGTCCCGTAACCGGAGAGAATAAATACCCTTCATACCCATTAATTAATATCTATTGAAGAGTAAGACTAATTCTAGCAGCCACATATAATTCTGGCTGCAAATATCAAACTCAAGGATAAATTCAACCAAAAATAAATAATGGTTTTAAAAACTAAAATTTAAAAACTAAACTTTTATTGTAGATCGAACTAAAAAATGAAAAAAATAAATTATAGTTTTTTAAAAAAACTATGAAACACGCTTTTATAGTGAATTGAACTAAAATGGGAAAAAATAATTCTTCATATAAGAATAAAAAGATTAACGAGAAAATGAATGTCATTGTGGTAAAAGCGTGGGGTGTGCTTTGTACTACATTTTTACACAAACTCAGCATTTTGGAATAGAACTAGTAAGAAATTATAACAATTAATATAGAGCACTCCAGGCTTTTATCCCAATGACATTAATTTTCTCGTTAATCATTTTATTCTTATATTAAGAATTATTTTTTCACTTTTTAGTTCGATTCACTCTAGAAGCGTGTTTTTCTTAAAAAATTATAATTTATTTTTAAATATCTACGATACATATTCAAAGATTCGTCAGCATATGCGCATGTTTAAGAAGCGAACACAAATAAAGAATAATTAATATCCTACATGTCTTCATTCGCTTTCGTTCCATCCAATAGAATGCTTAATTAGGACTAGAAGTAAGCTTTGCATAACGAAGTAAGAAAACATTATAGTGGTTAATGCACAATGCAGATTAATTATTACGAGAATAGCTTTGACTCTGTCGATGTAACGTGGCATTCGATTTCTTATTATATTTTATCTTCCTATTAAAGTATCGGTTTAAAGGTTTGTTAAATTCTACTGTTAAGTATGTGATTTTGTCGTTTTATTAAAGTCATAAAAATTAAATCTCTCAATCATCCGATAAATAGGAATAATAACAATATAAAAAGAGTTCAAGTTTCATTATCATCTTTTGAGAAGAAACAAAACTGACTGTAGGGAAAGTCCAATTTCTCCATTTCTTCCAGTAATGAAATGAATTTGCTTGTCGAAAATGATGGGGTCAGGGCTGTTCTAGTCGTAGAATATTTATATCCTGCTCAAGATAAAATAATATGCTGAAATCTTCTGAGAGAATTTTTCAAATAAACAGATGAATACAGAAATAAATAAAAATGAGTTTATATATTTCATCAGATGAAAATTATGGTCTTTAAACGATTGACTTTTATTTTTCTTTTAAAAAAAGCAAACTCTTGTATAAGATATCATTTTAATCAAATTGGAATGATAATATTTTTCAGCTGCTAAGTGAAAAAGTATTAAGGATTCAAAGTTCAAAGGAATTTTCGCGAGTACGAAAAAATTTAATTGGAATATGGACTTTGTTTTCTTGAACTGAATTTTCAATTAACACCGGCCATGCAATCGTACAATTTAAGTTGCAGCAAACGTAATTTCTAGTCACGTTCTAGATTCTGACAATGAACATACGTGGTAAAAACCATTCCCAGAAAAAGTAAACGTAAAAGAAATTAGACGAAAGAAAAAAAATGTGCTATTCAAAAGTTGCTTGGTTTTGGAAAAGTTAAACTTGTGCTGCAAACTTAAAGAATCACAAAGTTTGTCTCGTATTAACAAAGAATATATTTTCAGAAACCTAGTTCCAATGACTCGCCGTCGTAATTATTCTCTTACGTGCAGATAAATGCAATTCCTTTTTATTCCTGTCCCAATTATTAACTTTTAGATGCACTTTTGATCAATGAACCAATAGTGAAACTTGAAAGTTAAGGAACAGGTATGGGAATTAACGTGTTGTTAGCTGCGTGCTATTAGAAAAATAAAATTATTTAAGCGTATACGCGCGCAATCAAAAGAAAGATAACAATTAAATGTTTATTGCAAATTATGCCGTTTTGTCATAGGTAGTTTTGCTGCAAAATTGGCGTTCATTAAACATGAACAAATTAAAGGAAATGAACAAAAACAAACAAACAAACTAAGATACATAAATTTGAAAATGATACTTATTTCATAAAGCAGTATAACTGAATGCGACAATTACATTAAGCAAGTAGTAACAAGGAATTAGTACACTTCAATTTCTTTTTATTTAAAATATAAATTTTGATCTCTATTTACTTTTTAAATCCCTTTAATATTGAAAATATCTGCATCACTTTTACCTATTTGCCTTTCTTAATTCGAATTACTTCATTGGAATTAAGCTTTTCAGTGCGATCGATTTAAAAATTTTAAGACCTTTAGGGGATATTTTGGGATTTCAATCAGTGTCATTTGACAAATTATAAAGCGTTTACTCCATTGAAAAAATTTATTACCTAATTCAAAGTTTTTGCGTTATTATATATTCTGTGTATATATGTAGGATATTCCATTTGTAAGAAGTTAGATCATATCACATTTACCGAGGTCGGCAATTCTAATCAAAACAGTATTCCACATCAACGCCATCTAGCGTCCTTTTTAAAAAAAGCCGACATGAACCTTTTTCGCCAGAGGCCCACTAACATTCGTCGAGAGAAGTCGTGTTTCGCGCGTCAGCGCACTCATCCGCGCCAGGCGGTAAATCTTAATAGTACCATAACGAGTTCTATCATTCGTCCGCGCCAGGCGGTAAGTCTTAATAGCACCATAATGAATTCTATTTAATCTCAATTGCCTCCCTTAAAGTAATGTGATCTAACTTTCCTATTCTTTTGAAATATTCCCCATGTAAATACTCCCCTATAATTCTTAATAAATTATTTAGTTTTCAACTAGTTTCTTTCTTGAACTATGTTGTCTATTTTATTTCGAAATTAACTAACACACCCTAAAAACCCCTAGACACCACGCCATAAAAACCCCGCCATCTGAAGAATTCAATCTTTTTGGAAGATTTCGGTTGAATTCCCACATATATATTAGATTAAGTTTAAATTACATTACTTTCGCTTTCAATTAGTACGAATACGAATTATTTCTTTGCTGAAAGAAGAAAATTTCTGAGATCTCAATAATAAAATATTTTTAAGATATTAGCATTTAGAAAATAAAATATCAAAATAATCGAAGAAAGATATTGAATAGTTTTTTTTAAAAACGAATTATAAATCTTTGCTTATATATAGTATACGTACATGGAATTTATTATTATATTTTCAAAAGGTTCGTTTAATAATGTAACATACAATTAAAATTTTTGTAATTATTTCGTAGTATATATTTACGTTAAATATTTAGCTAACTTTGTTTATTTCTCTGGTTGTATGAATTTAAAAAATGTTCGTTGATTAAAATTTTTTAAATGCTTTTGCTTTCCCTTTGACTTCGCCCTTTTAAAAAATTTTGGCGCAAAAAAAAAAAAGGAAAAACCCCAAAGGAAATTGATCGTGTTCTTCCAAATAATAAGCCGCTGGAAATAGATGACATAGACAAAATACCATATCTCAAAGCATGCATTAAAGAAAGTATGAGGTAAGAAAAATCAAAGCAATTACTATATTACTAAATGATCTGTATTTTTAAATATATACACCTATATAAGCTTTAAATTTTTAAGAATATGTTTTTGAGAAAGAATCGTAAAAACCATAGGCAAAATTTTAAAAAAATGAGGGAAAAAGGCCCTTAAGAAATTTTTGACTAAAAAGGGGAAAAGGCAAAAATATTTCTCTGAACAAAATTGAATTTTTGTACCGGGAATTTTTATTTGTAAAATTTTAAAAAAATTTCAAATTTTAAAATTTGGGATAAAAATTTTCAAGAATTGGTCCCCCCCCCCGGTTTTTAAAATTTTTTTAAATAAAAAGGGAATTTTAAATAAAAGTTTTTTTTCTTATTAGGCACTATCTTTTGTTGACGAATACGTTTTTTTGTTTTCTTTGGGCAAATTGCTAAAACCGCTTGGGCCCAAAAAACCCCAGATTGTTTTTTAACCCTTGATTTTGTCGCAAAATTTATGAACGGGATTGGCTGGAAGCATTTTTAGAAAGGATGTGACTATGATGTCACAGGAATTTTTTTTACCCCGTTTTAAAATTAAAAAGTTAAATATGATAAAAGTTTCGTTGTTTGTAAAAAATTTTTAAAAGGCCATCTTGGGGAAAAGTACGGGGTTTTTGAACTAAACGCGAAGCACTTTTTTCAGACAAAAAAAATGCCCCAATTTCCAGGGGGAAATTTTTGAAATATTATAATTCATACAATATAGTTTTTTTTAAAATTTTTTAAATTTTCATGAGTTTTTTGTTTTTAGGGAAAGCAAAAGCCCTTTTAAAAGTTACGGTATAGGAGAAAAACGCGAAACACATTTCATACCAGAAAAAAATGGATCAACTCAGTTAAAAATGAGATGTGTGATAAAAAAAGCTACTCACTAAAGGATAGTGAAGCCAGAATATCATATTAATTTTTCATTCCTTTTATATCTGAAAAAATGTTCTAAATTCGGGTCTTATTCTTTAACATTGACCGAAAAAACAGCCTTAAATTTATAAAAAGGTTGTTTAAGAAAGATTAACACAGTGAATTTTATAGTAAATGAAGAAAATACGTTTTAATTTGGATTTACTTCCCCCTTTTCCCTTTTGGAAAAATTTAAATTTTTATTTTGCATTGAGGCCCCAAAGAACGCAAAATTTCTGTTGAAAACTATTTCGTATTTTAGTTGATGAAATATCTGGTTGAAACTAAAGTTTCCCACCATGGTTAACATCGTCTGCGCAAAAGTGTTGG
The DNA here is from genome assembly GCA_019973955.1 of Trichonephila inaurata madagascariensis. NCBI lineage: Eukaryota > Metazoa > Arthropoda > Arachnida > Araneae > Nephilidae > Trichonephila > Trichonephila inaurata. The sequence goes on from BMAV01015976.1 coordinate 66,420, forward strand.
CTTGTTTGCTCATGTTTCGTCAGACGGTTTTTGGCATTTGAAAGAAAGAGATTTGGTTTAGAATACTGAGTTGTGAAACCTGAAAAAAAACCATCGTTATACAATAAACAAAACAATACAAAGTGTCTACCAGATTAGAAACATCATTAATTTCCAGTTCTGTTACGAAAAATCTGCTACAGAGCGTCACTGAATCCTGTGTACAGTTTTAGATATTGCTGTTGTATCCTATGATCCCGTGTGATAGTTTAATACTAAAAGTTCAAAAACAAGGACTGTGACATTCAAGAAGCAGAGCGCGTTGACCGGCTTACTGACAGGTGTAAAATTTTTCGTTAAAAAACCCTATATTAAATTTTGCGTTTAATATTATGAAAAAAAGTCTTAAAAATTTAAATTTAAATTTTGAAAATGACAAGAGTTTTTGAGTCTTCAAAATCATTTGTGTGATACAAACTTGATTTAAGTGGCGTAAATGCAGAAGAAAAAAGATATTATTAAATTATTCTAGGTTGATTCTTTTCCTAATGGCTCCATTTGATTTTACAAAAATAACGCTAATGAGAGAGAGTTATATTTACGTCACACTATAAACCTGCATGAGGGCTCTTGGTGACGGACCTCGTAATTTTGTGTAAAGAACCAGGGTTTCCCCTTGCCCCTGGGGTTTTTCAGCGATACAAGGATCGAATTTGGGGGCCCGCCAAAAAGCCCGTTACCTTGACCACTGGCTATCCCACTACGGTAATGAGAAAATTAGTTTGAGATTCATATATGCATGTATATAATCCATTGTGTCGCTCAGCCAGTATGGTGGCTATGACCCTCAGCTTGTAACCAAGTGGGTTCGGGTTCGAATCCCGGAAAAGCATGGTTGTACCTTTTTGGGGGGAAAAAGTCGGTCTTTCGCCTGAAAGGATTCCCATCTCAAAAAAAAGCAGCAAAATCCCTTCTTGTTATATGCGGGGGATCAAAATCATCTGTAATAAATGTGTATATTTTTCTTTGTATTGCATTTTTTTCGTTTTCTTTTTCCCCTTTTGTATTTCATTATTTTCCCCGGGATAAAAACACGTCAGCAACAATCCATGATTTTTGAACACCCTCCAAAAAATATAATAAATTTCTTTTGTGATTTTTATTTACTTTTCTTCTGTGCTCTATCATTTTGACAATCAATGAATAGATAGCCGGTTTAGAATAGCAAAGCATATATTGCCCTGAGTTGAAAAATTACGTGACGTTAGCTCTAATTGTGTGATCCTGCTTAAGAGAGAGATAAAGAGGTTAACAATTTTGAACTGAATTTGATAAAGAACAGACTGTGGTTTTAAATGAGTGTTTTCTAGCATTTACGAACAAAAGAATCATTATCTTGTTACGAAGAAAAATTCTATTTAAATTTTATTTTTTTTATAATTTGTAATTTAGTCGGGGCAATCACGCGAGGGTTTTTTTTTTCTTTTTTTCTTTAAATAAATATTTAAATTTCTGTTTAAAAAATAAAAAGAAAGTGTTTTTACCTTGAGGTAAACATATATCGGAAAACAATAAATGAAAATAAAAATACAAGTTGCCACTAAGAAGTCGCAAATTTAGAAAAAATTGCACTTTTACTAAATTCTATCACTACCAAGTTTAATCTGCTTCAGCTGCGATAAAAGTTGGTGATATTTTTTTATTGGTTTTTTTTTGAACCGTGATTTTTAAAAACTTAAAAAGGGTAAAATTTTTTGATATTTAGTGTCGCTTAATTGAAAAAAAGTATATAAAATTGTGTTTTAAGAATAGTTTTACAATAAAAAATTTTAAGTAAAATATTTTGACAAAAATGAACATATAATTTTAACCCCTTTTTAAAAAATTTCCCTTTTTTGAAAAAGTTTCTATTATAATAATATTTCTCCTGTATATAGCCCAGACCCTCTGTACAGGGGCTCAAAGAATTTTTGAAAATTAATTGAAAATTTTTTTATTTTTCACAAAAGGGGAAATTTTGAAAAAAAAGGTTTTTTTCAAGGGATTTTTCCTAAAAAAATTGTTTTTAAAAAATTTTTTTTGGAAAAGTTTTCCTTAAAAAAAATTTTATTTTAAGTATTTTTCTACAAAAAAATTTTTTGAAAATTTTTAATTTAATTTCGCCCTTTTTAAAATCACCCCCGGTTTCCAAAAGGGGTCCAAAACTTTTTTAAAAGAAATCGCACTAAATTTAATGAAAACCTTTTTTTAAATCCTTTTTCCTTCCAAAATTTAAAAAATAAAACTAAGGAACCCCCTAAATTAAAATTTAAAATTTGAAACCAGAAAATAAAGTTAAGAGTCTCTTGCATAATCTTAGAATAATAAGTAATTAATCCTTTCGGGACTATGGGAGACATTTCATTCGTTTTAAAATTAGTGATAATCGTATTTAATATGATCTTATCTGTATTTTTTATAAAGATTGTCAAAATAGAACGTATGCCGAACGTAATTATGTAAACATTTAGAAGAGGGAAAAAAGATGCCAAATTAATTGACGCTAATGATATTACATTCGACGGCTGTATTCTATTAATATTTCAGTTTATTGTGTCGAGTAATAATATATTACTTTGCTTTCTCACATGTTTTATGTTATTCGGCAAGTATAATTTTGTGCAACAATAAAGTATATTTGAACAAATGAAAACGAATGCTTGATAATGACAAATAATTCTATGGGAATAATTCCATTCTATATTCTATTCTCATAAAACTAATAAAAAAGATAAATATACAAAACAAAGCAAAAAGTTAAATACTTAGAATAAAATTAAATTTTTTTTCTAAATCAGAGTTATCGCAATTGACTGCAAAATCATAGCTGGAGTGTTGCCAATTCGAAATTTGAATCAGTGAGAAATAATTGAGTGAAATATATAACTGGAGGTGCTTGGTTCAAACCAACTAATTCTCGAAAATGTTTTTGTAATGTTAATGTGTTAGTTTGTAGCTAAGTTGCTTTAATGTGTTAGATTTAAAGATGAAATACTATTTGGATTTTATCTACTTCGCCAAAGGGGGGAGGAGGAAACGCAGAAAACTATAAAGCCACGCAATTCTTTATTAGTCATAGTAATTTTAAGGTGCACCTCAATAAATTTAACTTGTGTCCTTCCAAACTTAGTGATTGTTACGTTGGAGGGAAGCAAATTGTTGAACATCTTATCCTTTTTTGTTCAAAATTTAAGAAAGAAAGAAAATGCCTGCTCTTAAAATCTACTGGCCTCCTAATTTTTTTCAACTTGTTTCTAGTAAAACTTCGTTCACTTCATTTTGTATCTTCATTGATTTGATTTTGTAATTCTTTGTACATTTTTCATTTCTTTATTTTTGTAAATTCATTGTATTGGTTTTGTTTCGTCTGTTTTATTTTGTAATGTATTTTCGTATTTGTAACTTATTTATTTTTATTTCATTATTTCGCAATTTTTGTTTTTTACTTTTTATTTTGTTTATCTTATTTTGTTTGTTTTACTTACATCTGTAAGCCCCGTGTGATACTTGTGGAGTACGAGAATTGTTTTATCTGCCTTAAAAAATAGTTGGATTGTTCTAAATTGACATACATAAATGAAACATTATTAAGTTTCTTCCTGCGTTGAGGGAAATTTAAAAATTTTGGATGGTATATTTAAAAGGGGGTAGAGCTATCGCCATTTCAGCCGTTCCGATGATACGGGACCCCGAATCAAGGGCCGCAACATGTGTAAGGAAAAAATTGTTAAATATTAAGGAGCCCCAGAGGGGAAATTTTTGATACAGGGCCCCACTCTGGACTAGCTACGCTAGTGTATACTACTTTCTTTGAGGTTTATATCCGGTAATTTTTCCAGAAAGTTTTCCCTTTTCAAAAGGGAAACCCAATCTATCTTTCAAAAGTTTTGAAAAAGATTTTTTCAGAAATTTAAAATTTTATTTTTTATTCCCCGCCGATTTTAATCCCAAATGTCCCGGAACGTCACGAACGTTAGAAAAAATTTTGATTATCTTTTGGGTTTCGAATACCTCCAGTGTTTTTTTCAAGTCTTTTTTTATCTTGGGTTTCATTTATTGAGTGAATTACATCTTTGACTAAAATTTATGAATAGAAAAAAAATATTTAATCTTTATTTATTACTTGAAAAATTGGTAAGTTAAGGGAAAGTGTGTTTTCGTTGTTTCGATTTTGAGCTGAAAATAAAATATATTCTCTGAGTTATTTTATTTCAGTTTCCTTTTTAAGTAAATATCATTTTATGAAGTTTAATAAGTGTTAATTTCAGTGCCTCTGCATTAATATAGTATTTTTCCATTAAATTTTGTTGAAAATATGATATAAAAGGTATCTTATGAAATATATATTTGATTCTTTAAGTAAAGCAATACATTTGATAATGGGTGTCAGAATCAGATGTTTGTGGAATTCAAAATAGTATTGCTAAGGTAAATTTCTCAAAACTACTTTAATGAAGTTCTTTCCTTTATTGCATCACATTAGCTTTTTTATATTTCATTACTGTTAAATAACTTGGTGCCGTAAGAAAAAAGTATTATATAAATACCCTCTTGAGCAACAAAATTGTTTATATGCATTAAAATAATTATTATTAATAGTCAGCGCTATAGGAACAATAACTCATTTGCATTCAAATTAATTAGTTTGCGATGAATTTTAATACTGTGAATGATGATTTAGTTAATGGTAGATAATTATTTTAAAAAAATAGTGATAAAAACTGTATTTGACAACATAATTATTAATCTTTTTTAATGAAGAGTTTTTTTTTTAAATCTTAATTTTATAATGTTTTATGCTTTTTGATAATTTTTTAAAGGAAACATTTAAATTTATATGAATAAACTGTTAGATGAAAATAAGTGGAAATCTAATAGTATAAAATACGAGGGCTATTTTTAAAGTAAGGTCCGTTGGCACGTATATTTCCCCGTTCGCGCGGGGCGCCGCAATGAGTCTCGTACATACCAGCATCCTTTTTCGAACACACATACGCCATTTTTTAGCTCTGTAGCAGTCGGGGTAAGATTGCCGTGCTTTTTTTAAAATTTGGTAACCCAAAACCCCCAAGGGTGAGATACGGTCTATTATCCGATTTTTGATTGCAAGAATCACATGTCGGCAGTAGACATTCATCGCCAGACAACAAAAGTTTATGGCACAGAAGCAATTAGTGACAGCAAAGTTCGAAAATGAGTCGGAAAATTTAAAGATGGGCGAACAAACGTCCATGACGAAGAACGCTCTGGCCGTCCCTCTGTAATCATTGATGATTTGATACAAGCAGTTGAAACAAAAATTCGTGAGAACAGGAGATTCCGATTACCACTCTTTCATTGGAATTTCCTGACGTTTCTGGTCGGAGGTGTACAAAATTGGGACTGAAGAAAGAAATTGTGCGCTCGGTGGGTACCCAGATTCTTCACAGCGGAACACAAAAGAATTTTGCCAGTTCATTGGACTTTTTGATTCGTTACGAGGAAGAACAGGATGACATGTTGAGTTGAATCGCGTTACTGGAGATGAAACATGGGTATCCCATATCACCCTGGAATCAAAGCAACAGTCTATGGAACATATGGAACAGCCACATCCTCTCCCGTCCAGGTCAAAGCCAAACAAACGCTGTCAAAGCCAAGATTACGGCAGCAGTGCTCTGGGAGCAGCGTGGTGTTTTTCTGGTGGACTTATGCCACAAGGAACAACGATCAACTCAGGTGCCTACTGCGCAACTCTACGGAAGCTCTGAAGAGCATTGCAAAACAAACGGCTTGCCATGCTGTACAAAAGGCGTTTTGCTCCTCCAAAACAAGCAAGGCCTCACACTTCTCGAATAACTCGGGAGTTAGTCGAATCTTTTGCTGGGAGGTTTTGGACCATGCACCATACAGCCCGGACCTTGCTCCAAGTGATTTCTACTTTTTCCTGGTATCTCAAACACAGTCTTGTATGGAAGTGCTTCAGGACAACGAAGAAGTGAAAGCGGCCGTGAACTCTTGGCTGTCCGACCAGGCGGCAGATTTCTTTGAAGAGAGTTTTCAAAACTTAGTTCTAAGGTGTAACAAGTGCATTAATCAACTCGGCAACTATGTAGAAAAATAGCAAAAGTATGTACAATACTAAAATAAAGGTTTTCTGAAACAAATTATTGTTGTTATTTTTTAAAACAAACGGACCTTACTTAAAAAACAGCCCTCGCATTAAATTTTATATCACTCCTGTATGATAGTGTTTTATGAGTTTTAAAACGTTGATTATTTGTGAAGCGGGGTCTAAACATTTTGACATTCTTTTGCTTAAAAACTCCTGAAGAGGTCAAAAATATTTTTATTTTTTCTAAGCATTTTATATGTTTTACATTATGATTGTGTCAGCAAATAATCCAATATTTACGCTTTGTATTTTTTCATTGTTTAAAAAATATTCTATCTTTAAATTTTTATTGCATTAAGAAAATATTTAACCTCCCTTCCCACAAATATGTTTTTGAAATAATTAAAACTTTTGCTTAAAATCTGAATTTTACAGCAAAATTTTTCTCGGTACTTATGTATTATTGCAACAATCACTAACTTTATTAATAACTCGCCGAGTTGGCAACTCTGTGATTTCCTATGTGTCGTACGCGCTGAATTGCATCCTTGTGCTTCGTTTCATATAATGTCACTAATGGGTTGCGATAATGCATATGTACCTTTTTCATTAGAATTTTCATTAAAACTCTAATATTAACTTCTAAGTGTATAAATTCATTTACTTAATACATAGTAATACATATGTTTCATAATAATGGACTTCAATTCTCGACTCATTTTTTCCCCAGACTCTAATTACTTTAATTATAATGTGTCCAGCACTCAAGAAAAGTATTTCCGGGATGCAGATAAGTACATTCCTGAAAGATGGCTGAGATCCTCAAGAAACACAGAAAAGAATGATGTTTTCGCCTTTGTGCCTTTCGGATTTGGACCACGAATGTGCATAGGGAGAAGAATAGCAGAGTTGGAAATGTTTACGCTACTATCTAAGGTGAATATGTGTTGCGCTATTATTACTATTAAATGTATTTTACGATGTTATTTTCGACCGTATATTCAATTATATTACAGTAATTTTTTCATGTTAAAATGTATTATCTGATGAATGAACTATTTAGCACAAACGCATTTGTATAATTATTATGACAATTCAATTTTGAAAGAAAGATGGAGGGAAGTTACATATTTATCTCTCTCTCTTTCTTACAAGTTTTATTTTATTAATAGTTCTTAAAATGTTAGAAATATTGTAAGAGAAAGCGGAGGAGAAAGAAAATGGGTTTACTATCTACCTCTATTTTACATATTTATCTTTTTTTCTCTCTCTCTCACTTTCTTACTAGTTTTATTTTATTAATAGTTCTTAAAATGTTAGAAATATTGTAAGAGAAAGCGGAGGAGAAAGAAAAATAGGATTACAATCTACCTCTCTTCTTATATTTCTCTCTATTACATATTTATCTTTCTTTTCTCTCTCTTTCTTACTAGTTTTATTTTATTAATAGTTCTTAAAATGCGAAATATTGTAAGAGAAAGCGGAGGAGAAAGAAAAATAGGATTACAATCTGCCTCTCTTCTTATATCTCTATTACATATTTATCTTTCTTCTTCTCTCTTTCTCTTTCTTACTAGTTTTATTTTATTAATAATTCTTAAAATGTTAGAAATATTGTAAGAGAAAGCGGTGGAGAAAGAAAATAAGATTACAATCTACCTCTCTTCTTATATCTCTCTCTATTACATATTTATCTCTCTTCTAGTATCTCTCTATTACATATTTATCTTTCTTCTCTCTCTCTCTTTCTCTTTCTTACTAGTTTTATTTTATTAATAGTTCTTAAAATGTGAAAGATTGTAAGAGAAAGCAGAGGAGAAAGAAAAATAGGATTACAATTTTTTGACTTCATTTCTTCCATTTTAAATATAAAGGAATTTTCTGATGTATATATACAAGTTTACTATTTGATTTTGTTTCTACTTATCAAAAAGCAATTTTAGCAATAAGCTTTGACTACTCAGCATTATAATCTATATAAGAAACTCTCTCTCTCTCTCTCTCTCTAACCGTTATAGTCATATTACATACTGAGAACTCATGAAATAATGGTTTAAACAACGAGTTCATTAGCTCAGAAATTAGTTTGTAACATATTATCGCAACCTTTTTGGCGACGTTGTATGAAACGTAGGACATGGTTTCTAATTCAGCACATACGACGCATGTGAAATTGGGGTTGCCAACTTGCCGAGTTATCTTGAATTTTGGCATTGTTGCGATAGTATGTAAGTACTAGTAGTTTAACTTGAATATTATGATTTTTATAAAAGACCGAGTTAAAATCCTTAATGGATATTGTATATATAATATTGTGCAGATTTGTTTTGAGATGAGTTAACAACTATATAAATAATTAATATAACATAGATAGGTACTTAAGTATTATCGAAACAATCACCAACTCTATTAATAACTTTTCAAGTTGGCAACTGCGATTTCCTATGTGTTGTACACGCCCAATTGGCAACCATGCGCTTCGTTTCATATGATGTCGGCAATAGGTTGCGATAATACGTTAGTACCCATAGATATTTTAAAATCATTTCTCTTCTAATTTTTTTTCTTCATTCAAATACATATAACTTCATGTCCCTCGTTGAATTATAAGCCGTTTAAAAACTTTAGTTTCTGATATATAATTAAACCTAATACTCACTGAGGAGTCAAAAGTCATAGCATACCTCCTAATATGACTTTTGCCTTTTGCTCGATGTATAGTGTTGAGGTGTAAATTCTACATATTATAAAAAAAATCATAAATCAGCATAAACCAAGTTATGCATATTATTACCTTATTAATGCAAGTTAAAAATCAACAGCTAGAAGTATGGTTACAATAATAAGCAACAAAACCGTCGCTAAGCAACCAGTTCACATGGCCTTGACAACAAGCAAGCATCAATTCATTTAAGTTCTTTTTAAGTTGACTTGCGATCACATGCAGTAACTTGACTTTGACTCAATAAATCGTCGGAAGCTCCATGAAGAAACATTCATGTTACTTTTACATAATTGCAAAAGCGTTGCCAGTACAGGATGCAAACATCTCAGAAATCTAAGAGGGGGAAATGATTTGTGATGTAGCTTCAGCCACGCCTGTTTTTAGTGTAACGGTTTTTAGTGTGTGTAAAACAAAGAGAGTTTTAGCAGTGTACTGAGTGGTGTTTTTTGTGTCGTGTCTCAATTTACTTATTAGAAACCGCTATTGACCCCTTTGAGAGTATTCAGTAGGATTTTGTTTTTAAACTGATTTTCAAATCATGTTAAATATATTTTCAATGGGATTTATGTCTGGCTAAGGGGTATCAGACATTCACCGGAATTATGTCTATAATGTTCCACAAACACATCGCGAATAATTTGGGCCATGTGAAATGACGCAATATCATCCCGGAAAATTCCATCTTTGTTTGTGTAGATGAAGTCTACGATTGGCTACAAATGATCTCAAGTAGCTAAATATAACCATTTCCAATCACTGATTGGTTCAGTTTGACCAGCGGACCTAGTCCATGCCATGTAAAAACAACACACACCCTAATGTTCATCTCCAGTTCGTTGACAGTTAGGGTCCCTTTCTTTTTAGTTGGAGCACCATACCATAAAATAATATCCAAAATAATAATAATAATAATACCCAATAAATCAAAAAATAATTTTCCTGCCATTTTGAGTCTAGCTGATACTTTTACGACCACAGATGAGATTTTCAAATTATTTTCTTCTTAATTTCCTTCTTGGTATATTTTAGTTTGAAATAGTGAAAAGAGGCGTCATTGTTTTGCATTTTATAAATTATTATATATATATATATCTCAATTATATGAAAAGTATTTGCATAACTTTAAATCAGGGTAAATGAGGAATACACGTTTCATGTTTATTTTCCTTCCCTTATAATGTTACGTGAAAATTAAAAATAAGTCTTTCTGATCGTAGCTTATTGCAAGAAAGTATCAATACTGAAATATGAAGTTCATATTGTGTAAAATCGGTATTATTTTATTTATTTATTTTTTTTTTTGTGAAAAAAATAATTATAAAATAACCGTATAACTTTTTTGAACCACCTGAAATTCATTGAAACTCCCGTTCCGGGGTACAAATTTTTAAAATTATTTTTTCCAGTGTCATTGGGGTCAGTATAATGTTAATAAACAGAAGAATGTAAAAATATAAAGATTGAAATAAATAAATTATAGTTTTAAAAAAGTAAAAAACACGCTTTTATGGTTAATCGAACTAAAAAATTTCTTTTTAATTTTTTTTGATCATTTATTCATACACAAAATTTTTTCCCCGGGCCGAAAAAAAATTTGCCCATCCCGAATCAGAACAATTATTTTTTTTACATGAGAGTCTTTTTTTTTTTTTAAATTTTCCCTTTTTAGAAAAAAACTGAACATTTTCTTATATTATTAAACTTTGCTGACGCAAAAAAAAAAAAAAAGTTTTCGCAGGGGTTTCTCTTAAACTTTTTGCCCAAATCTGGCAATGGAAGGAATTATACCAAATAGGGGGAAAAGGGGATAATGAGTTGTGAAATCTGGATTATCCTGTCTTCTGATTATCCTGATCAGGACAATGGAACAAAATTATGAAATTATTGTATTGTTATCGATGCTTGATAAGTGTGCAAAATTTCGAATTAATCTGACCTTTTAAAATGGGTAAAAATCCGAGTTCAAAGATTCCATTACATACAAGTGAAACTTATAAAAACGTGTTAAAATATATTATAAAGATACGTATTAAAAAATATTATAAAATACGGATCTTAAAGGAATAGTTAGGAATGTCTAATTCGCACAAATGGGCACAATTGTACGAGATGGGTCTTAAAAGGATAAAGAAATAATGGATTTCGGAAGCACACACATATATAATTAATATTTCTTTTTTATTTGAGAACAACGACTTTCAGTGCGTATTTTTTTTAAACTCTCAATTTTTTTTTGTAAATCTTGCTTGTTGAAACTATCCTTTTCTGAGACACGTTTTGCCTAATTTTTGGAATAATTTATCTATCAGAACGTTTCTTTTTATTTTGTCAGATGAAATCCTATGCAGAAGTGTAATTTCTGTGATACGTTATCTATCAGAAAGTATTTTTTGTTTTGTTGCATGGGATAATATGTATAATAAGTTGTTGGTGATGGTTAGTTCAATAAAATAAAAAATAATTTTATCTCCATTCAATACTTGTATATTTTATGCAGAGAATAATTATTCCAGAATTTTATCTAGAGAATTGGTAATTATATTTCAATGCCACACGAGACAATTTCTTCGTGAGCGATTCAGATTCGATTTCTCCAGAGATGAGTTATCGCTGGCATCAGCTTCCTTCAACGTAAAGACTTCCGAAGACAGTAAAAGCCTTTAAAGCAATTTCGCTGAATAAATACGATAGCCGTGACATCCGTTTTGAATTCTCTTGATAGATATTAAACTGTTTTCCCCAGCATAACAAGGATTTCTTTTAGCAGCTTTAGAGTGTTAATTTTTAAACTTACATTCTTAGTAAAGAGTTTGAAGAACAGTAAGAATCTATTTTGATAACCAATTGCGAAGAAATATTTAAAAATTGGATTTGTGGACTGTTTATTGATTATAAATTCATTTATATTTTGCCCTATTTTTCAATTCCTACTATTAGCTCACACTCTCTATTTATTTATTTTTGGTCGAATTTTCAATCGTTAATAAAATACATTTTAAAGCGCTCAATTGAACTGAACGTGATTATTTTGGATGACAATACAATAATTTAATTATAAATAATAAAAATTAATTGATTAAAACTAATTCTTCAAAGAATTACAAATTCAGCCACGTTGGCATCATTTTTGGTGACTTGTGTCAAAACTTTAAAGATTTTTTTTTCTCACGTTTTGTAAACATTCAGTTGAACTGAAATGTTATATACACGATTGTTTTGGATGAAAATACGATACTTTAATGATAATTAATAAAAAATGAACAATACCAATGTTGCGGACTTGTCATATGTATATACACATTTATATTTATTGTAACTATTTAATAAAAAGTAGCTAAAATAAAATTTTTCTTTTTTGATCTAAGTAGGAATTGACTTGAGAATTCTTTTTCTTTTTTATATTACTTGATTATAAAAAACGGAAGCCTTACTTTAATATTTTGCAGTACAGAATTTCCGATATATATGACCAACAGAATTTAATTACTTAAAGGTTTTTATTTACATGGTTAAAATGTTTTTTAATGAAAATTCCCTTTATTTGTTAGTTATTGTTATATATTGTGTTTTGGTGCAATATCTGCAAAAGTAACTTGCAGAATTCTACATTTGACATAAAAAATAATATTTCCTCAGTACATTACATGTTAAGAGTGAATCACAAAATTTATTTTCGGTATACTTTGCTGTAATATATTGCAATTATTTGATTCATTTACTAGCTTAAAATTATCTTAAATTATAAAAAACTTCATTAGAATTGTAACAACGAATATATATATATATATATATATATATATATATATATACTTTATGTACTTAACACAATAAGAAGACTGGAAGAACTAGCCCACTGAATAACTAACCCTTTTGGTGAGATGGCGCTTGCCATGAAGTGCCTAGTTAGGTGCTTAGTTCGGCAAGATAAGGGTGAAAAGCAGAATAAAGGCGAGATAAGAACTTCTGGAATATATAGTTTTAAGAATTTAAATGTTTTTCTTTTTAGTTTTAAAATGTAGTTGTGTAGGCCTCACGTGAGTCTTTTCATTAACATATCCTTTTGGTTCTGGGCCAGAATTAATGGCAACTCTTTCCAACCAAAACTCAAAAAGTGAAAGCGTGAATGAAAGATGCAAATTAGAAAGCTTTTAAATATCAGTGTGTTAGAGTAAGCAAGTGGTAATTTGGGGAATCTCATGATAGAGTGTGATACAATTGTGGAAGTGACAGCCAACTGTAGTTATTCTGGAAATAGGAGCTATTAGGTCAGCGGTGCATGCCATTGCACTTCGGAAACGCAACCCGCCATTAAGGTTGCTGATCGACGATAGCAGTTAAGGTGGATTGACGGCTTATCATTAGGATCTGAGATATTATTGGAATTTAGGCGTGTTAGTTATTGATAGTGGTCCGGGTTAAACTAATTCGGTATTATATATATTGTGTGTTTAGTTATCGTAGATTCTCTCCCATATATTATCTAATCTGTTAGAAGTTTAAGTTGGAAAATCTTAATAAAGCCAAATTAAGATTATGGAATCTTCTAGTTCTTTCGTTAATCCTACACCTCTAGCTCATGCTGATAATCAAAGAGAAGGGCACCCTAGGGGTATGATATCAAAGTGTGTAACGTTTTGTACTGGGAAATAGGTGTGAGAAAAAAAAAACTGGTTAAAAAAACATTTTACTGGAAAATAAAAAACATTTGGTTTAAAACTGTCTCTTCACTGGAAAAAGATAACCATACACATTATCGCTATTCACACCATGTTACAAGACACAGTGTTCCTTAAGCTAATATTAACAATAGAATAACGTTATAATTTCAAAGCGTTAAATGATGAGCATTATAATTTCAAAAATATATCTCAGTAAAAATGCCACCAAAGGTTATATCATTGTCTTACAAAATTTGGAGTTTACATTAAATAACGCATGACATTATTTGTAGAGAACGTAAAGTCAGGCGATGTTATTATTCATTACGAATTAAGAATAAGTTTTCCATTCTATACTTACAGTTGAATTTTAAAAATACTGGTGAAATAATAAGCATGGCATATATGGTGTGCTTAGTATTTTTTACCGGTGGTCTTTCAAGTTATAAACTGGGGAAAATTAATTGTTATATAAACCCTTTCCAGGTTCATTTTATTTCCCAATTATGGATAAACATATGTCAGTTTTTTATGCTTATTTTCAAACATATATATTTTAAAAATATAATAGCACCATTTGCATGCAAAATTTCCTAACAATTAATGTAAGAAAATCGATTTAAATGAATGAGTAATTTACCTGCAAAGTTGGCTTTCTGTATGGCAGAAATCCTTAGACTTTAGAGTCAATTCACACTAACTATGATTATAAAGCTTAGAATACCTAGCTTTTGTCTTGAATTGTAAATTTTATTTACATCTTTTCCATTTACATGAATGATTATGACATTAATAATCAAAATTTGATCGTGTATGATAAATAAGAAAACACGGCACTGCACACAACCCAACATCGCAATCTAGACAGTAGAATCTTGTTTCTCTTCTTACCTTATTCCCTTTACTGTTTCTATATTTGAACAGCAAATAATACACAATGTCGTGTAAGATTAGTTTTCTCGTCTGTTGGGGGGAATGTAGTCAACCAAGTGTCTATCAGACAAGCGTGAAAGAGGGTGTTCATTAGAAGGACGTCTTCTTTTTTCAGAAAATTCCTCCGAGTGGCACTTTTTAATTATTCGAAACCAGAAAGAGCTCATGAGAAATAATTCGGGAAAGACCGATTGCACAGTGTAAATTTTCTCAAGTTCTCAAGCTACACTCGGGATGAACCAGGAGGGTACGTTTCGCCTGCCCCAGCTCAGCTCGGGAAAAGCCGGGAAGGGGTTAATTATATTTATGAGCTGTTTTTCTTTGAGTATTAGTTCTAAGCCTGTTTTAATGTTAAATATATGCGATAAATAAAATTATTATTGTATCAAAAATGTTTTTTTTAGATGATGCAGCACTTTTGGATCGAAAACAAAAACAAAGAGCTTGAAATTAGATTCCAGTTGGTTTTGATGATCAGTAATCCTCTGAAATACGAGTTTCATGAGAGGAAAAAGCATTAAGGAAAAGAGGTAAAAAATTATACTCTATAAAAACAAAGTTTTATATTTTTTAGAAATAAAACACACTACCTTCATTTTCTTTTGATTTTTAAACAGTAAATGCTATTTGATGTGCTCTTTCAGATATATCCTACTCTTGCCTAGTTTTAGGAAGAAAAATATTTATTTTTAAAGTAATTCTATATTTTGACATTAAGGTATCCGATTACGTTCTCGGAACCGTGATTTTAAAAAAAGTGCATAAATGGATAATTTTTATGATGTTTAGTGTCACTCAGATTAGAATAAATGCATAAAATTGTTTTAAGGACATTTTGACAAAAAACATTATTTAAATACAATATTTGGTAGAAATATTAACTTAGACACCCTTTTTCAAAATGCTCTCTTTTGTGAAAATACTTCTTATTATAATAATATCTCTTGCCTGTATATAACCTTGTGACTCCTCTGTACAGAGGCTCAACTATGATTTTTGAAAATTCCGCATTATTTTCAGTGTTACCACCCATTGAAATAATTATTGGTGTTTTTCTTAAAATTGCTTCCTCTGTTGTCGTAAAATACGGATAAACCTACTCTAAGTTATATATTTCTGCGGAATTCTAGTTGAGCCTCTGTAGAGTAAGGTCTGAGCCATATATACAGGCAAAATATTATTATAATAGAAGCATTTTTCACAAAAGGAGAACATTTTGAAAAAGATTATTCTAAGTTAATTTTTGGCCAAAATATTGTATTTAAATAATTTTTTTGTTAAAATATCCTTAAAACAATTATGTAGATGTATTCTAATCTAAGTGACTTTAAATATCATGAAAATTATCCATTTATGCGTTTTTGCAAAGTCACGGTTCCGAACGTAGTCGGATACTTTAAGAATATTCATGCACGAAGGTTTTATTTATATATGCAAAGACATAATGTTTACTAATTCAATCAAATTTAGTGTGGTAATATATTAGTAAATTTTATGAATTTATTGGAAACAATTTAAGAAAAAGGGATCTGAAAGATTTTCAATTTAATTTATTAGAGGAAATAAACGAAGACTTCAAATCTTCAATGTTATCAGTTTTCCTGTAAAAAGGAAGAAAATAGAATTGGTGTTTGATTTGAAAATTTGACACAATTATTATCATTAATATTGTTAACGCTGAGAAATAGTTTTTAAAGAAAACTTTTCTCAGCGAACTTTTTCTTTTTTTTTAAGAAAAGAAAACTAATGAAGACATTAATAATTTATGTGATAGTTCCATGAAACAAATACTTTTCTAAAAGGAAGTCATGCAAATAAAAATGTACATTTGTATGAGAGAAATATAGGTAATCACATGTTTGTTAATTCAAGTCCCTAAGAAAGTTAATGAAAAAGTTCTTCGTATTTTTTTCTTAAAACATTTTATGTTAGCATTGAAATGCAAAAAAAGAAACTTGATATGATTTAAATTTTTCAAAATATCATGCATTAAAGGTTATTTTAAAATTTCTGTTAAGTAAAATAAAAGATTCAGATACTGTGTGTTTTTACATTAAAGTAAAGCATTACTTCTACAAAATATAATGTAATATTTAGCAGTAATTTAAAGATAGTTTGAAATTTAAATGTACAAATATTAGCTGTTTAAAGATTATTTCTATGACTGTTAGAGTATTCAATTTTAAATCAAAGCTATTTTTTTTTCAATGTATGAAAAGTAGTTAGAAGCTTTTTTAAACTTTATGTATGCAAAAATACTAATCCTATTTTGCTCAAAGCGAAAAATGATACTAAATTTATAATAAACTCTTATATTTTAAATTAAATTAAATTATTTTTTTAATTAAAATATTTTTGAAATTGATTTTTTGTTTTATTACAGGATTCTAGAGGGTCCGGAAAGCACATCTAATAAAGTATTTTGTAAATAATCTGTATATATTTTACAGTTATTTTTAAGAATGAAGTCAGTTAGGCTAGAATGGAAATGCAGTTAATTTATGAATTATAGCAAAGCGTTTAGCTCTTATGGAATTGATACTCCAGCAATAACACATACAGGAACGATATATTTGTGTTATTTTAAAAAGAGACATGTAAAGATTTATTTATTTGAACTTTTTTTTATTTAAAATATCTTTTGTGTTGAAAAATATTTAAATAAGTTATTTTAGAACTTAATTCTATTCAAATTATGAATAAAATTTTATTTTTTTTAAAATTGCTTTAATTATATGTATTCTTTATTTTGAAGTATTATGTAAAGTTACTTTTTAATTTGTCTTTTTAATCATCTAACCAGACAACGCATAATGAAGTTTTAAAATAATCTCTCGAGTTTTCTCGCTATAATTTATTTCCTGTTCCAAAAACTTGATTATTTTAAGATGTTTTGTGTTATTAATGTAACCATTTTAGTTTGTATTTGAGCTTTTTGTTATATTTTATTAAAGTTTTTTTTTGTTTTTATTCTCTGATGTTTCTTTTCCATCGGGAAATCTAAAAGAAGAGTTTAATCTCAAGCAACATTCTTTTCTCGAAATTAACACTAGCATCTGACAACATTAAAATATATTTTTCTTTCTAATTTATCATCAGTACAATGACATTATTATGCAAATTCAGAAATTTAAAATAGATCTCTGTAAATGATATTTGCACGTATTCTCTTTATATACAGAAAAAAAATATAAAAGGAAAAAGTGAAATATTAAGCTTTTAGTCATTAATCATTTAATTCATTGGGGAAAAAAAGTAAAACTTATTTCAAGAAGAAGAGGGGATGTTTTATTTTTTTATCAATCATCTTTGCAATCTCAATTTTGGATGAAATGAATACACTGAAGTGTGAAAAAATGGTTTATTAAGGACTAATAGAATTCTTTTTTTCTGCATCATAAAACAATTTACTTCTTTTCAGAGACTTGTTTTATTAATGTGAATTATATTTAAAAATAGAATTTATCTGCTATTTTTTTTTATTTTCTTTTTGTACTCTTATTGATATTAAGACCTTTATGTGTAATATTTTTGAAATTTACAAAGATTATATTTAAAAAAAATTGCGATGATGTATTAACTTTATTTTTCCTTCTGCCAAAATATTAAAAGTAAGATAAGGTAAATTCAATTAAAAAAATTATTTTAAAATATATTCTTAAAGGAAAAAATAAGTTAATTTCATAAATTTATTTCACATATTTATGACATATTTTAAAAGACTTTTCCATCAACAAATCTCTCTCTCTCTATATATATTGTTACGTAGATCCGAGGGTTCGTGGATTTTATGCAAAAACAATCACAAAGAAAATAAACAGTTCTTTAAGAGCGATGCGAATTTATTATCAAAAAACTAACTTTAAATATGGACCCGTGCAGCAAATATTCACAGAGTAAATATCCAGCGTCTTCTTTACACCTTCAACAGTAATCGAACACAATAACCAGTGTTTAAAAATACACGTAAGTAAAGATGCCTATTCACAAGCACCGGCGAGCTTAATCGCTGCGAAATAACTCACTACTTCTGGTTTAATCCAGACCTACCGCCGTCCTGCAAAGGAGTAACAACTGCATTTATAGGCGCTATAGAAAAATCTTAAAATATAGCTGCTCGTGACATTAGTGGAGAGATCCACTACTTCTAGAAGATCCCAGGAGGGTCTTAACTCGCCAACATGGTGGTCGCCAATGACGCCAAATTGATCGCTAACTTGGTCGCCAAAATGATGCTTCCTTACTTGCCTCACCAAGATTCCCGCCAAGTTCCCTACTGAATCGCCATTATAATGGAAGTGCATTGTTTGTGAAGGTACAATTTTAAATATGAAATAAAACATACTACAGAGTGAATATAAATGCATTAAACACTCAAATACAAGTTATTTACACTATTTACACAAAATTCGTAACAATACGTATACAGAAATGTAAACCAAGAAATTTAATATGTAATCAGGAAAATATGATCACAAGTAAATAAACAGACATTAATGCTGTAATGTACTAAAAGGCACATAAGAGGTACCATAATACAAAAGGAACATCAAAAACAAAAAAAGATGGCATTATACCAAAACACAGTAGTGTTTATAGACTGACTTCACAGCTTCATTAAAACTAGATTTTAAATAACTTCTTCGTCAGGTAGTCAAATTCCTTCCCGGAGTGGGTTACTTCGGGTATTATTCCGATCTCGTCTCCCCTGCCTTATCTTGATTTGCTGGGTTTTAAAAGGACGAGGTCCCCTTTTCAGGATCCTCTTCTGTTTGCAGACTTTCTAGAGATCTATGGATTCTAGGAGACTGTTTGTCATTGCTAGACAACTTGGGATTAGTAGCAACGACAACAACAGATTTTAACAACCACATAATCTTTCCTTATGTATGATCACTAATCATATACCACTAATTGCCATAAATCTAATAAGGAAAAGTAATGGTATAGAAAAACAAGTAATATAAAATTTTTTTTAAAAAATAAATTACTACTTAGGTCAACAAAAAAAAAAATTTATTTTATATAGCTACTTTTTATTAAATAGTTAAAATTAACATAAATTTGTATGTATATACATATGATAGGAATCACAAGCAAATGTATTATGACAAAAATAGAGAGCAAATTTTGCACTTTCCATTTTCTATCTTAGTATAGGTTGGACTTATTTTTTGCTCCGCTCAGTTTATTCATTCATTAAATTTACTCATATTTTCCCCAAAATTGTATAGTAAGAAAATAAATCACATTCTCAGAAACTAGGCCATCCCAGGTGGGATTCGAACACATCACCTTTGGATTAGAAGTCCAACGCGTTATCCATTGCGCTACAGGAACACAACAAACAATTTTTCTTTCTATATATGCTGTTAGACTATTATTTTTGTTTGTTAATATTTATTCAATTTTTAATTTAATTAATGAATTAATATTTGAGAAAACTGTATTAACATTAAGTGTCCTCCCTATAAGTTTTTAAAAAAATGTACTTGAACTTGAATGGATGAATAGAAAGTATTTTATTAACGATTGAAAATTTGTACGAGATATATAAATAAATAATAAATATATATATAGGAAGAGAGTGAACTATAATAGTAGGAATTGAACAAGTCAGTGTAGGTCAAAAATAAGATAGCTTCATTTGTATAATAATAAACTCTTTGCCTTAGGAACTAAGATTGTAGGGTTAAGAATAATTTTAAGGAAAGCCAACCTTCTTCTATATTTGCCTATGTCACTGGGCTGCAAGGAATAGAAAACAGTGCAAGAATAAAATCCCATTAATACTAAAGTTAATATAATATTGACAAAATTAAAAAATGTAATACTGTAAAAAAAATACAAATTTAAATTACTAAAGACCCCTCACCCACCGAATAAAACACTATACCCTCACACACACACATGGTGAATTCTTAAGCAAGGCATTTTTAAAGCATAAGGATTTATTAATATGCTTAATATTTAAAAAAAAATGATGTTTGTTCGACAAGTTGACATATGTATTGCGAATATGAAAAGTATATTATAGATCTATATTGATTGTCAATATTTAAAATATAATATGTACAGATACAGAGTCAATGGGCTGTCTGTAGTCTCATAAAGAATAACGTAGACATGTATTTTATATTCATGTATTCAGCCATCCTGTGTTATTCCGTTTCCCAAATCACCAAGATTTCATTAAGTCAGCAGATATGTTATTGTGATGTTCGGTTTATTAACTTTCCTTTCGTCGTCGAGGCTGTGATTTCTATACTTTTCTCTTTTTCTATACAGTTTTCTTTTTCACTAACTCTTCAGGACTTATACAATCAGATGCATTCGATTTAATGATTCAATTCTTAAGCTCTTCCCTTATTTGTTTCTAAAATTTGATTTTAACATGGAATATTCTTCTTCTTGTCTTTAGAATAATAATTTCTATTTCCTCATCAGATTCAGAAGCCAAACTTTTTGAATAATGAAATTCGTCAGATTTTTGTTTGTGATCATCACTTTTATGGTGATATTTATATTTTTCAGATTTACTAAATCGCGTTCTTCAAGGATGATATTTGTGATAATTCTATTTCTCTTTTCTTACGATGTTCCGTTGTTCTACGATGCAAGAAATTTCTATTAAAAGCACTAGCGTAGCTAACACTGAGTGGGCCTCGTATCAAAATTTTTCATGGGCCCTTTTTTGAAAAATAAATAAAAATGATCACTTTAATAAAATTTACTTGAAAGTGTCAAAAGTGTACATATACATATGTATTAAACCATTATTACATATGAATTAGCCTAATGGCTTAATAAATACTTATCTTGATTTTTTATGTCTATAATTGCTTCAGTTTTTCAAGTTCTTCTGTTTCTATTGAAAGTATTGATAAGTCCGATAACCGATGTTGCGAATACCACCTGTCTGAATCAGATCGAGACCTACGAAATTCTTCGCGGCAAAGGGCTGGATGTACGCCTGTCATTTGCCGTAGCTCCGATATATATAACCGATATTGTGCTATAGAAGTTCTGAGATAACTTTTAATAATTCTTAGCTTAGAAACCCTTTTTCAGCCGTTGCAGTTGTGATAGGAAAGATAAAAAAAAGCAGCCATGCTGTTATAGCATCCAGAAAACTAGAGTCGAAACCAAAACAGTCATCTACAATATTTAAATTCACGAGTAAACAAGCATGTATATCTATGTGTGAGGCTATTTTCTCATGAACCGTTGAAAGCAGAAACACGCCGAAAGTACCAAAAGATGAGAAATAATCCATGGAATCTATTTTTACCATTCAAAATTACGATTAGTTAAAAAAGATATTAATTTAAAACGATAAAATGCGTCTATCTATCACGCAGACACTCCGAAGAACGGAAGAGAGAAAAATTTTCGACATTTCAGTCCATTTTAAAACTGCAATGCTTCTATTCCTATC
Organism: Trichonephila inaurata madagascariensis; assembly: GCA_019973955.1. Lineage (NCBI taxonomy): Eukaryota > Metazoa > Arthropoda > Arachnida > Araneae > Nephilidae > Trichonephila > Trichonephila inaurata. Next base: position 88,286 of record BMAV01015976.1, read on the forward strand.
AAAATCAGACAACATGTAATTCCGAAATCGGACTGAAATTCCGGTCAATCTACCATTATCACATCGGGCTTTGGCCAAGGATTCCCAGACACTTTGCAAAATGGCCAGCCAAAGGAGAATATACAATATTAATTGTAAGCACTTCGAACTTTGGTAAAAACGGGAAACTTCTGGCTTTGGCTGTAACATTTACATCTATTGCTATATAAACATTTCAAAATTGTTGAACTTCTTACACATTTCAAACACGACTAATGCGTTATTTATCAACTTTTGTAGTATGTATATTTTCGAAAGATGGTGAAGTTTGTGATAAATATAAGTTCATATATATTTTTCATTTATTTGAGTTATTAATTAGAATTTTTTCTTATGATTTTATTGATCCAAGGAATTTGAGATAAAAAAGTAGTGCTGCAACATATGATTTTTTTATTTTCCAAAATATTAATCGAAAATTTGAGAAAACTGAAACTTATTGTTAAATTTACTTATTTATATTGTAACTAACTGATTAAATGAGTGTGTAGAAGAAAAGCTTTCTTTGAAGAAATTCTTTGAATTTTTCTTCTGAAACTTAAGTTATTGAGTGGAAGTGTATCCACATGGAATATATCGCACTATTATATCTGTTCCATGATGAAAATAAGATGCTTCGTTATGGTCTGAAGGTTCATTTTTTTCAGTTTGGTTATTGTTAAACAATCGGTTTTTTGATCCCGAACTCGAATGTCAATGTTCGAAGGTCTTTTCTTTGCTTTTCTCTGAGATATGACAGTAAAACTTTTCTTAACAACATTTTAAGGTGAAAAATATTAAAAAAATATCTATTTACACTTTTAACTTACACACAATATATAGTCTCAACAACATACACTAAAATATATTTCAAAGTTTTGTTTAAATAAGAGCAGTTGAATTTAGTACCGTTAATTTCCAATAATAAATATTATACTTCAAAAATTATACTATCGTATTAATCAAATATCATTATTTTCTATAAGAGAAGAGTTTAACTTAATTAAGAATATTCTCCCTCAATGAAGTAGACAAATTTAACATAAGTTTAAACAGCTATACTCTTCAATTTTTTCGCATAAAATATAAATTCACTTTTAATTATTAATATTACTAAATATATCATTAAACAAAACGGATAGATAACATTTTAAAACGAAAACACACACACACACACACACACACACACACACACACACACACACACACACACACACACACACACACACACACACACATACACACACACACACACACACACACACACACACACACACACACACACACACACACACACACACACACACACACACACACACACACACACACACACACACACACACACACACACACACACACACACACACACACACACACACACACACACACACACACACACACACACACACACACACACACAATGAGGGAGATTGGCGCAATATATAACATTATTGATATACTGACGTCTTTAAGATAGATTTAAAACTACAAGATAAAAACCAAAAGATACATAATTGCATAGAATCATCATCGGAAAAGTTACAAAATAACTACGATAAAGATAAACAAAAATATCTTCGTCAATGATAATTATCTATTTCTTTTATGCACTATTGAATGTTTCAATATATCCAGGATTCTTCAACATTTCTTCAAATAAAGGGATATGGTCAAAGATTTCTTTCCGTCACTGTATACCACGGGTGGGTAGACTTTTACATGATACGGTCTACTTCTAATTTTTGTAAGGTGTTGTGGTCCAATCTAGAAAGTGGCGTAGTGGTACAATTATGCCAACAATATTTATATTCAACAGCATGTAAAATACAAAATATATAAGACTCCTTATCAATGGCACTCTCAGTCGAAAAATCTTACTCTTAAAACCAATGCAAGACAATACAATACACCACAAATTAACAAATACCAAAATTTACTTATTACCAAATCAAAACAGTATACCAACAAACTCATTTCTCACTAAAGCCAAGCTCGCAGAAATTCCATAGGCCCCAGTGAGAAGACTTAGCCCTAGTGGCTACCGTCCGCCCAATCTTGAATATCTCGGTATATAATTACTTCACCGTTACTCTTTTGCACTGGATTCCAGGTGGGCGTCTGTGAAACGAGAATGATGTATGTTTATACAATTGTATTCCATCAAAGGAAAAATGACGGTACAGGTAGAAAAAGAGAATGGTATTAAATGAAAATGAAGCTTTACAATAGGATTTTTATATATACTTCTTCCATTAATCTGGATGTGGTTGTTCTAAGGTGATTGCCTACCTTCGGACCTACCCACTTCCTTTTTACAAAACAAATTTTGAAACAAATTGAGTGTTTTAGGAAGAAAATAAAAAAATATGTAAATACATAAAATTTTAAATAAATATTGTAACACTTTTAAGAAAAATTATTGTTTTCAAGAAAATTTTACCAAATTTTACCAAAAACGGGTAAATACCAGTATAAAAATATTTCTAATACACTATCATAATTTTCTTTTATACACAAATATACATATTATGATGCTCTTCAAAATGAACAAAATCTAAGAGAAATATTAAAATACAAAAGTACAGACATTTTTTTATAAAACTACCCTAAATGAAAAAATATTTAACCTACAACAAAACCACAGTCCATTTTTATGAAAATAGTGTATAATAAACATTCCCAAAAAATTTCAAAAATGTTACATGGTTTGCCCCTTTAAGATATCATGTGTGTCCAGCAAGCGTTTCTTCAAAAAAAGATAATTTTGAGAAACTCATTTTAAAGCTTTATCTTACTGCCCTTTTGCACAGAGAGATGTTTCTTAAAATCACTATAACTTTATTTCTATTTCACGTAAAGGAAAAAGAAAAACTGTTTTGGAAAGAAAAATGTTCTAACTATAAGATTTTGAAATTAAAAAAGAAATGCCTTATGTAGACGAAAAACGACATTTTCAAGGTAGGCAGTCACCTTAACACGTTCGCTGCCGGGTGCCTTCTATCGTGGGACGTAATATTAACACAAGAATCCAATCCCGCGGAAGCTGTGGAGTGATGTTTCAGTAGCCAATCCCGTGTTATCGCAGGAAGAGCTGGTCAAAGTTTATTTTCCCTTTTAGTCAGCGTGAGGGGAAAAACGTATTTCTATGGCTGGCAACGCGGTGATCGCAATCGCAGAAAATGTATTAAGCATCATCGTGTGCTTCCAATAATGGTACGTGAGTCTTCTACACATAGTCGCATGTATCGTGAAGAGCGTATACTCCTGTCTAATTGGCGTTGCTGTTCCGAAAATATATTTATTTCAGTATGCGAGTCTTAGGTCTTACGTGAAAGTGGTCACCCGAAATTATCTTGGAAGTCCACTGGTCGATCGTGTTCGACTTATTGCCCATCCTGGCTCCATACCATAAATAAAAGGATTTTTATTTAATACTTTTTATTATTTGTTAAGATTTCAAACTGCTTATTTTTTATTCAGAAGTCCATTTAGCATGATAAGCTTTTCCCTTCCCATTGAATCTTGGTTAAATAACGGTATCTATATTTGAATTATTTCCTTTTCCTTACATAACATACCGAAGTGTGAACTTAGAAACTTGTACATATTTGCACAGGCAAGCTACCACAATTTTCAGGCTCAATGGCTTTCCAAACTAATAGCACAAGATGGCGGACAATATACCTCGAAACTAATTTTGATATTTTAGTGAGTTGAAAATTATAATATTTAGATAGTTGCCATCCTAACCTTAAACTTTACTTGTATTTAATTTAATTGAAGCTAAATGTATTATACACCTTTTGGGTTTTTTTTAAAGCAGAAGACTTTGATTATTATAGATTAAATTATTATAGATTTAGTAGGAATTGAATTTATTTGTGTCTTATTTGAAAAAAATTCTCAACTCTAACGTCATTAAAACATCCCGACTGAATAATTTTAATCTTAACATAAATATCAATTTACTTAAAAAATTGTATTATTGTGCATAGTAAAAATCCTTTTGTATTTTTTTATGTCTATTTGTTATTAATGAAATTATACAGTTTTTCCATTTTTTTGTAAATTAAGGTAAAATAAATGATAATAGAAACATATATTCAACTACAATTTGTGTATTACGGTATATACATGTATATGTATGGTTTATCTAACTTATGTTACATGACAAAATTTCTTAATTCAGTTAGAATTTACTCAGAATATAAGATAATACTTTTTCGTATTTCTAATAAGCTGCGGATTGGTGTTTTACCTTTGCAGACCTAGTAAATTCCCAGAAGGTGGTATCTCTTTTTAGTGCTGTACCATAGAAGGCGGATACCAATCACCGCAGGTAATTTTGACGCCCAGTTTCCTCCCTAGAAGGAGGTACCTGAGCTCCAACGATGTGAACCTGTACTAGGATTTAATTTTTCCGAGAGTATCCAAGCCAAACAGGCACTCAATAGATCTTTTACATGCATATAATCATACGATATGGCTGCTGTCGATTTTCTGCATCATGAAAATCCACTGACTTGGGCCGGGGTCGAACCCGTTACCTTGGGTTCAGAAGGCCAGCGACAAACCAACCAGCCACCCAGCCGGCGAATATTAGATAATAGCTCTAATAAATAAAGAAACAATGGGAAAACAAAAAAATATCATGGTGATTTATCTTTAGAATTAGAAGACGAAAAATATTGAATGAATTCAGGAATATTAAGGAATAATAATAAATTTTTTTTTATCTAAATTTGTGAAGAGATTTCCATTTAATTTGCGGGAAAAAGAGAAAAGTTTAAGTAAAGCTTGAAAAAAAAATAAAATTTTGGTTTTAAAGAAATATTTTTGGAATATTACTCCAGCAATCTTATTTTTTCAAAACTATTAGAAAGTTTAATGGAATTCAAGTCAGCGGTTTGAAAAATCATCCAAAGATCTACATTATTTGCTGATATAATAACATGACAAGAAATAATTAGTAATTATCTTAAGGAATATTCAGTATTTTCCATTGTCTACGGTGAAGAAAGAAAGCAGTCTTTACAATTAAGTAAATTTCAAAGCAGTAAAAAGGAAACACAAGTAATTCCATTTATAACGAACAATAGGAACTTGGAAATATAATAGCCTATTCTTTAGTCACAAAACAAGATGAATAAGCTCTGAAAGAATAATAATGTTAAGAATGGTAAAGTTGTTCCAAAAGTTTAACTTTTGTTCCAAATGACTAATGAATTTTCGAGTACTCACTGTATGTATTTTAAAGACCAGACAGTTGACTATTGTGACGTGATAAAATGATGGGGGTGCTTAAAAATATTTATGGCCAAATACATTTTTTTTATAACTAGAACATTGAATTACGAATTTTTAGTTTGCTTCAAATTGCATGCTAGTGTATGTTAAATAGAAAAACAATAAGGACACATAAGAATTCTATATTTAATTAAAATTTAAGGAACATAGAAATACGCCATTTAATTTTTTAAGTTAAATTTTTTTTTATTTGATAAAAATTTTGTCGAAGTACATTTAAAATTTATACTATTATAATATACAAAGTTTTTATGATAAGCATATTAAAATTATTTTTTTTCTCTGAGATGTTTTATAATATTTTCTTACACTGCGTTTTAGATACGAATGGAATATTAAATTATGTATATTTATGCGTCATTCCTTAATTTTCATTCTGTTGTATTTTATATATTTGCTATCTCTAAAGAATTTATTAAGAAAAAAAGGATAAATTATATAAAAGCGATTACAAGTATTTCTAAGAGCACCTTTGATAGTTATTACAAAAATGTAGATACAAATTTAAAATATTTAGTTTATATGCAATTAAATATTTAACTAGAATGATTAGATTCTTTTTTAATAAAGCAAAATCTTTTTCTACTTTAAAAATCCTTTTCTCAAGTTTGCATAAGACAAACAATTATAAACGATGGCTTAAATGAGAATAAAGTTATTTATTATGTACAATTCTTAGAATGAGAATAATCAAATGAGAGTTGATGCGAAAGCAATAAGATAAAGGTTTTACTAGAGATTGAAGATTTGAATATACCTCTTATCTTTTATTGAAACAATTTTTATTTTATTGTTAAGGCTCAATTTTAATACACACCAATGTAAGAAGAATATTTATCAAATCTGATAGCTATACAGGAAAACTAATGTTTCTGAAAATTTCCAGAACTTTCCATTAAAATTTAATGTTTCTTTACATCTAAAATAAAATTTCCCTTACACTTGAAATATAACTATTTAAATTTATAACCGAACTAGTAACAAATCAAAGTTAATAAATTATGAATTAAAAAATCTCTCATACTTGAAATCATATTAAACCTGTACATCAAGTTCATTTTAATAAGCTTTTAAGTTTTCATAAAATCCATTTTTACGTTTTATTTAAAATTTTCCTGACTATTACAATAATAATTCGAACAATTTTAATTAACATATCTTTCAACATAAAATGTTTGAAAGTAATCAGTATTTCTGAATCACATAAAGAATTTAATTATTCGTTCCATTGCACACAGGAGATCATTCTTTTTTTTCCACCATTAGTTTCATTCAGTTAAATCGTCTGCTTTTTCTTTTCGGAATTTTTCACGGAGAAAAATGTACTTTATTTTAATTGCCACTTCGTTTGTTGGAGTGGCTCATTACATTATTTAACTCTTCTTGCATTACTCTTTCTTACTTTTCATTTGCTTCAATTTTTATTTCCACATTTTATTTGATATATATATATATACTTTCAAGTTAACATACTTAATGAACCATAAAGTTTAACGTAAATGTGAGCACTCGAAGTATTCAAATGGCAATCTGGCGGAAATCTTTAAGAAGAAACACGAACATTAAAAGCTTAAATTTTCCTAACTAAAAGAATTAAAATTGAAAAAAAGAATAGAGATATTTCGATAACTAAGCAAAAAGCAGAATTCGATATCACTTACAGCGAAACTTTGAAGAGTTTGATAAAAGAAATGATTATTTGAAGTATAATTTTACTTCGGAATTGTTTGTATTTTGAAATTAGATTTTTCAGAGTCTTTTCTAACTCAATATCAAACTAAAATGTTGTAAGCATTTACTTTTTACGTTTTATTAGAAAGAAAGGCGATATTTTATTTCTCAAAACTAAACAAACAATGATAAAATGTTTAGGTTTTATTAAAACTTTCGCTCTTAGGAATAATAACGTATCAGTTATGTTGATTTCTTGAAGTTTTGAGACATGTAAATCGTAAAAGTGTTCGTATAGGAGTTTTATTTCCCTATCAACTTTTTTCATCACTTATGTCAGAAACATATGAGAAATTTTATTAACATAAGGCCTGTTTTTAATAAAAAAACTTAAGGTCCTTGAGTTTTGGCATTACAAGCATTCTTATTTTGATTCTTTTATATATTCCACATGTAAAATTTTCTTACTTAATATTTGATTTAAAATAAATTTGCAGCCATTGAAAATATTATTTCTTTGAGTTTATAGTACTTAGATTTAAATGGTTCTGACAATGTAAGGAAAGGAAATCTCATAATCATCTGGAATAGAGTGATTCATAAGGTATTTTAACTAATTTAAATGAAGAAATTAAAGAAAAAATTGTTAAATTTTAAATTGTCCATATAATAACAACATTTCTTTTTTAAAATATTTAAAACATGACTTTTTTAAAAATGGTAATATTTTAATTTTTTTTTATATAAAATGAAAATAAGTTACCTATAACAAAAGATTGTGGCGATGCTATATTATTTATATTGTTCATAAAATCAGCAAATACTTATTAAAATATTTCATCTTGGAACGCGAGTGTTTATTGACGTCTCAATATACAGCAACACGAGGGCTACTGGCGATGGACATCGTAATTTTGAGCTACGGTCAATCGATGAGGCCACATCTGTGAGTGGGCACCCTCTTTCCAAACTACCACACCAATGAGAGAATGTGTTTGAGCCACGGCACATATTTAACGTTCACTATCCCTTCTATACGGTGGGTTTTCAGTGGAACTAGGCTCGATCTCAAGACACGCCGGCCACGAGCTCATGACCACAACCACTACGCTACCGTCACCACTTCTATCTAGGAACAAAGGCAAATTTAAAAATTGTAGTTAAATTTGGGGTTTATAGATATATATTATAGCATAATCCAATGTAGGGAACGGAGAATCATAATTATATAATTTTACTATCCCTCTATATTTACATCGATACACTTTAATGTACACTGAATTAGGAATAGCACAACCACTAAGCTACCGTCGCCACTTCTATCAGGGAACAAAGGAAAATTTAAAACTTGTAGTTAAATTTGGTTTATAGATATATATTATTGCATAATCCAATGGAGTGATAGAGAATCATAATTATATAATTTTGATATCCCTCTATATTTACATCGATACACTTTAATATACACTGAAGTGCCACTGAATTAGGGATAGCAAGGGTTATGAAAGTTGTGTAGCACCGAGCATCATTTATGTGCAAGTGAGGGTGCTGTAGTAATTGCATATATAGCGCTTACTGTGGTTGTTCTGAATTAGTTGTTGGAATTGCCAGTACAGATAAACTGCCTGATTTAGACACCTTCGATGGCTGACAAATCGTAGGTGTGCGAATCATAGGCCATTCAATTTCCGAAATTATAAAGGTCGACAGTGTCAAGAGTATACCAAGAATACATGGATGGTGAACAAAAAAAATTAGCGATCGGTCAAACTGCAAAGGACTAGTCTTGACAGTGCGGGGTGCGAAACGGCTCAGGCGTATTGTACGTAATCAGCGAAGCCAAACATTAGTTCAAATTACCACCCAGTTGAATGATCGAGCCAGTCGTATAGTCAGTAAACGGACTGTGCAACGCTCACTTCACCGTATGGGTTTCGGGAGCCATCGACCGGCGAGAGTACCATTGCTCAATGCTCGCCATCGGGCTGCAAGTCTTGACTGGGCAAGAGAGCACAGAGAATGGAGTTTTAGAAGGCTGGAAACGGCTAGCATGGAGTGATGAGTCTTGATTCCGACTACTTAAAGCCGACGGGAGGCTGATAATATTGGCGTCAGGCTCATGAACCCATGGATCCTGCATGCTAGGTTGGAATTGTACAGGGCATGGTGGCTCAATCATGGTCTGGGGAGTATTTTCGTGGCACTGTTTGGGACCTTTAGTGTGTATACCAACCTCTCTCAATGTAATGTGGAACATAGAATTCCTGGGTGATCATCTTCATCCGTTTATGCTGTTCTGTTATCCGTACGGTAATGGAGTTTTCCTAACAAGACAACTGTACCTCTCACAATTTTCGATTGGCTATTGGTTGGCTGTATGAGCATTCCTCTGACTTTTCGGCCATAAATTGGCCACCTAGAAGCCCAGACTTAAATCCTATTGGAAATGCAAAATGCCATCACACAGCACCAATGAACCTTACTGAATTATGGACAGCTTTAGCCAATATTTGGCAAGTCATTCCCTGGAACGTTTCCAGAAACTTGTTGAATCCATGTCTCGTCGTGTGGCAACAGTTATCAAGGTCAGAGGAAGCCCAACTCGTATCTAGGTAGGTATCCCTAAGTCAGTGGCACTTCAGTGTATTTTTGAGATACTTTAAAGGGACACAACACACAAGCACAGATACTCAAGCGTTTTTAAGATACACGTTCTATGAACTCCCCTTTTTTATTTCTTGATCGTGTAAGCATATAAACGATTGTGTACTCTAATGTACTGTGTATTAAGTGTTGTCTATGTAACATGATAAAACTGTATGGGAACGATGAGTAGTCATGTTAATAGTATTAATAAAATGATTGAGATTTTAGGGCAAGAGAATTCAAATATGTATAAGAATCAAATTCAAAATTAGCAAGGAAATATAAAAAGACGAGAAAATTAATTTAGATTACCTTGTACACAAATTTATCCTAGAGGAAATACCTCTAATGACAATACTAGGCTTAATAAATTATTTATGCTATCAACATCAACTGTGGAGGGAGAGATAGAATCATTAAACTAGAGTGGTTTCGATTAATAACGCCAAAGTATAGAAATAAAATAATTGCATAAAAAATGTATTTTTTATTTTGTTTCTGGGAAATGTTTTAAAATCCTCTAGTTTAAAACTTTTCTGTTCTAGTAAGAACTGAATATATATTTGAGAATGTGAAATTTATTCTTTTCTTTTTTACAGCAGCTTTTTATGTTCAATTTTTTAATGGTAAATTTCGTTTACCTAGTTTCTGGCCAAATTAAAAATATTTTCGACTCCCTAATTTTTTATTTACCAGGGATCCACTTTTATTCATATCTATGAAAGCACAAAATTTAAAATTACAGATGTTTCTCAGAATGTAGAACTCGTATAGAAATATAGAAACTTTATTATGATTCAGTCCATCTTAATAGTACTTTAATTTTTATTCCCGAAAAAATAATAAAAACTCTTTACAAAATAAATTAACGAAAAACATATAAATATTACGATATAATGCAAATAAATAGGCACACTGTATATCATTAAAGATAAGAATTATATGAGGTATATAATGCAACATTTTGTTAAATGGTTTCGAATGATGTTTGAAACTTGTTTTCTATAAATATTGATTGTACGTTCCTAAAAAGTATTTTAGACCCATTGCTATAGATTTTTAGGGATTCTGATATTTATTCCTAAGGAGAGTATAGGAACGCAGGGAGTAATTAGACATACATTTAACTTTGGTTTTGTATTTAGGACTTAAAGACTGAAGAAAATAATTTTATTATTCTTAACACAATATTATTTTAATAGTTTACTGCAGTTCTTCTTCAACTTTCAATATTTGCGACCCAATATTCAATCATTATTTTCATCGCTCCCCCCTCCATACAAATAACAATGCATTGTGTGAGTTCAATAATACTATTTTTTCACGCTAAAGCTAAAATACGACTTTAACATCTTAAGCGCCAACGGCGTATACATGCCTCTCACTCAACCGGTGCATTAAATGCCCCGGAAGTATATATATGTCTTTCATTTTCATTTATATGTCATGTTTTCATTTTATGCACACTGCTATCCATAAAATTAGTCCAAAGGCTTTGAAATGCAATAAAAGGACATTGACAGAGTGAGCAAAGGATTTACTTATATCAGAGGATTTCCTTATTTATTCCTTTTCTCCCAATCCTCCCCAGTACATCATATACGCGCGCCTACGTGAAAAACCGAGGCATTGGGGAGTGAACCACGTAACTTTTAATCGACAATTAAAGGATTATTTATAAACTGTACAAATTATCAAAATAAGTTAATTTTTGTTCATAATTTTATATATGATAAGCCCATGGGGTCAATGGTAATTATTAAACTTGTTCTTAACATAGTACTGTTAAACTAATTATAAAATACATTGAGCAGTAACAGTAGCGCACACAGGAATTTTTCAAGGGGGTTCGGGGTCGAAAGTTCACCATTCTTGTAACATGCTATTTTTGATTTTGTCGATTTTCAGGAGCAAAACACAATCAAAAACTAATTATTGAATAAATAATTAGCATTAATTAATAAAATTAATCATTAATAACAAATATTTAATTAAATTTTACGTATTATATACTTAGAATTATAACCAATCGGAAAAAAATCAAGGGCTTTGTGGGGGCCCGACCCTTTGTGTGCGCCACTGAGCAGTACTGATATATTTATAAGTGTATTAGATCAGTGTGAACGTTAGTTTATTTTTTATGTCAGAATGTATTTTGTTTGCTTACTTTCAGTAAATTAATGATTCTTTTAAATAATCTTTTGTTTTTGATTTTTCAATAAGCTCGCACCCCCTCATAAAGTGACCACGTCCCCTAGGTGGGCACACCCCACAGTTTGAGAAACGGTGGTTTACTGGGAAGGTACCCCCTGTGCGTCTAACGGTAGATCAACCCCCATTGTACAAATTATTCAACTGTTCATACTTATTGCTCAAATTGTAAAATTGTAATTTCAATTGTAATTTCAAATGAGAGTGATTCGAGGTGTGTATCCATGAGATGTGTAGGATCAGAAATGAGACAGATACAAAGATATAAACAACAATATTTAATGAATGAAATGCATTCAAAATTTGTTAAAAGAAATCACCCATGGTTTTTAGGTGTGCGTCTCATTGCTTAGGAAGGTTGCGAATTTCGTCTGCGAAGAACGATGTCGGTTGATCATGGAACCAGTTCAGAACTGCAGCTGTTACGTCATCGTCGGAGTGAAATCGTTGACTCATTAGAACGTCAACGTCACCTTTTCGGCTGACTCCTGAGCTCTGAGCTTGTAGTGTCTACGTGAGTCGGAGTGTTTTCATTGAATGGTGACTGATTTCCAGTTGGAAGTAGTGACACCAGGTTTCATCCTCTGCCACTATGTGCTGCACACAGTCATCACCGTTATCTCTGTAGCGCAACAAATGTTGTAAACTCAGGCCCATCCCCTTTCTAAAGTTAAAAACTTTTTTATAGCCTGCTGATCCATTTGGGTCGCAGTTGCATCCTCCAGCTATTTTAAATGAATGCCACATCCTTACGAATGCAGTTATCACAAATCTGTTTGCGCACGCGTGTGCGTGGTACATACACCTTCACTATCGCGTTTGTTTCACGAAAATACATTGAAAATTGTTCGCATGCTAAGCTTCGAATCGCTTTCATTTGAACACGCCTAATATCTACTTCTATTTATTTGTTCTTTTTTTCGTAAAATTCATTCTTGACGCTCCTCTTCAGTTTAATTCATCACTGAAGCTACATCAACCAACACTTCATTGAAAAGTTCTCCGATTTTGATAAACTTGCAGCTCTTGAAGCATCCTGGAAAGTTGAGTATTTAGCTCCATTGATTGTTAATAAGTATCCGTATGAGACAACGCATTTCCTTTCACGCAACAGTTTCAGTCCAGGCAATCGTTATGATATTTTCTACGAGAGCTTGCAATAATATCGCAACGTATTATATGAAATACGTGACATTATATGAAACGAAGCACATGGTAGCAATTCAGTGCATACGACACATGCGAAATAGGGATTGCCAATTAGGAAAGTTACCTTGAACGTTGGCATTGTTGTGATAATACGTAATAAATTTATTACAGTATCATGAAATTTTTTTATATAATAGAGAGATAAGAAATAGTTAAAAAGATATTGGATTAAAGTTAAACAAAAAAAAAATTCCCTTGATTTTCTGAAAAGAGAAGCGTTTTTCTTGACAACTCTGTTGTTGACGATGTTGGATAAAAATTAATAATGAGTATAAGAAATTTCTAAATTAAAAAAGAATATTTTTCATATCAACTCTAATGGAAAACAATCTCTTAAGCAAATGTAACTAATTAGTCGAGCAAAGATTTTCTGAATCAAATACTTTTTTATTAAACATGCTTTGAAAATTTCAATTAAAGTTTTTAATTACTTAAAATAAATCCCTTAAAATAAATTAGCTTTTTACCTTTGCTCTATATTTCATTTCTACATTAATACAATCAAAAAAATTTCCAAAACATCCAAAGTTTAATAATTAATTAACCCTTTTTTCCACACCTATACCTACCTGACATTTTTGTCTTTTAATTTACTTTATTTCTTCCCTTATTTTCCTTTTTTTTCTAACTCATCCTATTTTGTTTTACGTTTTTTTCTTTTTAGAGAATTTAAAATGTTAAACAATTTGGATGAACACACCTAACCCACACCAAAAACCAACAAACAACAACACAAAAAACAAAACACACAAAACAAAAAAAAAAAAAAAAACCAACCCAAATCAAACAAACCCAAACCCAACAAAAAGTCACGAATTTACGAAACTTATACTTGGTAAAATGCCCAAAACCTAAGCACAAAAACTCAGGAATAATAGAGATGTAATCTCTGAGGAAGGTGTTATAGGTATCAATTTAGCAAGAAGTGATATTATTTATGTAACTTGAAAAGAAATTAAGACCTTTCAAAGACTGAATTCTAAAGAAATATTAGCGTTTTGTACAATATAAAATGAATAAAACATTTCAGTTAATGGATTTTTTTTATAAATGATTTTATTGAATTAGCTTATTTATGCAATACTATCACAAAACTAAGATAATGTAAAGGATGAAGCCGCATTTTCTCTCTTTTTAATTGGTTTGTCATACAATATGTGTTTCACAAATCGTTGATGACCAGCTAAATAGATGTATGTTGATTTATTTTTTAGATTCCTTTTATTGTGTGTGTGTGTGCAAAATGAGAGGCATTTGGAAAAACTTTTATAAAAGCCCTCTTTATTGAAGTTGATTATTCTCTTTTTATTCCATTAGTTTACAATCTTCCTATATATATCTTGTTCAAATTTTCTATCGTTAATAAAATACATTTTTAAGCTCTCATTTGAGCTGAAATTTTAATATACATGATTATTTTGGATACCGATAATTTAATTGCAACTAATTAAAATTAATTTAACTGAAACTAATTATTTAAAGAATTATAGAAACAGTCACATTGGCTTCATTTTTAGCGACTTGGGTGAAAACTTAAAAATATATTTTTTCTCACGTTTTAAACATTCAAATGAACTGAAATTTTGTATACAAGATTGTTTTGGATGGCAATACGATGCTTAAATAATAATTAACAAAAATTAATTGTCACTTAATATTGTGATTCTAACATATGTATGTACACATTTATATTAATTGTAATTTTTGATAAAAAGTTGTGACGGGTCTTTACGCGACTTTCACCAACTAATACTCTGGGGAATTCTTCTACATTGCGGGTTTAAAATTTAGTCTTCCTTTCAGGGAAAACTCCAGATAGAAATTGTTAGATATATAAAGTTAGAGTTTGAATCTCGTATTCCCGAAGGCACTTCTTTGAATGCCCCGATTAATAGTTAAAATTTACCAAACCAATACCAAAAGGAAAATAAAGCTAAAATGCTAAATAAGTATAGACTTTAAAAGATAAGGTTTAGGTGAGATAAGCAACTATCTGATAAGAGTGCGGAACAGTTCGATTAAAGTGTTTATCGCACTACTCATAAGTGTTTTGAAGTTCCACTCTCGTATAATAGTAATTAATAATAACAAATTACAGGTGTATCATCTAACGATTTATCAATGCTTCGATGCTCTCAATTAGGTAGAGTTAGGATAAAACGAATCTTTGGAAGTAGCTAAAGTAGCAGAAATTAACTATTTTTTTGTTGATTGTAGTTTGCGATACTGACTTTAAATTTTTTTATTACATTTGTTGTAGATTTGCATTGAAACAAGTTATAATTGAATAAGTAATTTAAGTGTACTAATAAAAAGTTGTATTAGAACTTTTTAAAATCTTATTTTGATAATTTACACCTCTAAAACTTATTTTGATTCTCCTTTTAAATAAGATGCATGTGAAGTATTAAAGTTAGTTTGATAATCGTAGGTCAGAAGGAGCGGAGCATCTGAATGCAACGTTACTAAGGTGAGATTTAGAATTTACGCATTTTGATTAAAGGAGGGAGTTAGGCTACTAGACTAAATTAGTGGATCAGGAATTAAAAGGTTAGGATTGATTAATGCTAAACTATTCTGATAACGTGTGCTTATTCACTTAAGGTGGTTGCTTTCTTTATATCACTCCTAAGGCTTCTTTTTGTAGTTTACTTTGTTGTGGAATAGTACAATTGAATAATAACAAATTAGATTTATCATGGAGAGTTCTAGTCATGCTTCGATCCCTCCTACATATTTAGGTATACAGGACAATAAGGAAGCTACTTCAGGGGGAAGTCGCTTACAAAGTAACTAAAATAAAATTTTTCTTTGTTGACCTTAGTAGGAATTGACATACATTTTTAAATTTTTATATTATCTGTTTTTGTTGTCAGATTTGCATGGGAGCTCAAGTTAATAACTACGTGAATAGCATTAATAAGTGTCGAGTAATAGACACAATCTAAACCTTTCATTTACTATTTGAAAAATACCTTATTTTAATGTGTATTAATTATAAAATTATTTTTATTCTCCTTTTCAAATAAAATTCATGTGAAATTATTACAAATCATCGTATGAATATTTTTAATGTGCTGCCTTAAAATCTGAACATAAACTCCTTCCATTTATCTTGGTATCTTAGATGTTTAGCTTAGCTGGTATTTATAACTGGTATCGCATAAAGTCCCAGAAGGGATTTTAAATCGCGATGAATTCGTTTAAAGAGGTCAGTTGATGCACAGACTTATTAAGATAGGAACAGAGCGTGGGCGATCTTTGTTGGGCTGATTCCTACTTCATGAAATTAATGGATTCTCAAGAGGAATTTCGGCTACGACCGTATTAAATGCCCCAAGGAATGCGTAAACATTTCAACACAAATTTCCATGCCTTATCAGGATTTGGAACCAGCTTTAGTGACTCGATGGTCAATATTGAACATTCCCAGATGCCGTAGAAACAAATCGTTGGCTTGAAAATCAGTTGCAAAACACCTAAATAAGCATAGAAGTTAGTGTAGAGATTCTTATGCATGAATATGGGAATATATATGATACTACACAATGAGATGAGTTTTTGTAATTATTTCTTTTTTAATGGCATCCCTCTAAAATCAGAGTAAGGGGCCTATTTTTTAAAATAAATGGTTATTTTTTAAAAAGAATGTTTTTAAGCTTGTTTGATAAAAATTGTAATTTAGAAATTTTGGAAGATCAAAGAATTCATTAAAAAAGTGAATCAATAGCTGAAAACTTGTAGAAAAAATAGTCTTAAATCCTTACTAATATTATAAACGTGAAAGTTTGTATGGATGTTTGGTACTCTTTCAAGCAAAAACATCTGAATGGATTTTAATGAAACTTTTCTATAATATAGCTTATGCATCAAAATAACACATTGGCTATAGTTTATAAAGATATTGTGTGAAGTGTCCAAAATATAACGATAATTGTCAAGGAAGTAGGGAAAAATTCGACCATCTACGAAAAAGCCCCGGACAGCATATATCTATCTTTTATGTGTGAAGCAAAACTTTGCATTTTGTTTTGTCTACCACAGGCGCCAGGAACTGCGAAAGCTTGAGCATGTGGAGTGTGAGGATGATTACAATTTTAACATAAAATAAATACAACAAAAAGTAATATTAACATATTACACTTCCAGATATAAATTATTTATACTATTTTAAGTGTTCATTACACAAAATTTGTAACAATGTGCTACTTTTGCTGAGCAGAGATCTTCTTAGGAAGGTGTTTTCAAAAATCGACCCACAAGAGAGTTACGGGGAGTTATAGATAAAAAAAAATCCTTTTTATCAGCTATTAGATCGATAGACTTAAAATTTAACAAACAGGATTTTTTTGTTCAGCTTGAGATATGCAAAAAGCTTTTTTTGTGTGTTTAATTTGCAATTCACGTAAAATTAACTCATTAAAAACTTCTTTATCTTTCAATCTGTATTGTTTAATTTTTCAATTCACCCGTGCGAAGAACGGGTATAACAGCTAGAAATAAATAAAAATAAAAAGATGGAGCTATATATATATATTTAATATCTCCCATGAAAAAATTGATTATTGAGTCTTATACTACTAAAATAAAATAAGCTTGAATATTTGTTCATAAATTTCTTAAGAATCGTATGTTAAAAATATCTGGAGGAGGAAGTCGTTGAAATAAAAACCTTATCCTATATTTATTTTACTCTGAGTAATTAATGGCTTTAGTGATGAAAATATTCTTTCTTGTAAATAAAAAAAAAAAAAATTGACTCCGCTTTCTCGATAAATGAGTTCATTTTATCATAGGGAAACACAGAATAGTAAAAGAGAAGAAAAAGTTTCAGTGTAATATGTGTGGCAATCTACTATAAACCAATATGCTTACCGAAAAAGAAATAACAGAAAAACCAATGCCAAGTGACAAGGACAGGGTGAAAGTTCGTCAATAGTAGTCAAAGATATGAGTTAGTTCTTATATCATGTAATTCTAACTTAAATATATATTTTTACACAACCGGTCCTGAATAATAAAATATTGCAGAAGTCGATAAATTAGTTAAGCAGATTAATTCTTTGTAATCTTTAGTTTTTTATGAATATTAATTATTAAATAATTGGATAAAAATGTAAACGCTTAAGAGGATAAATAATTTAATTAAATATTTATGTGAAATCCAATTTTTTTAAAAAAATAATAAATAACATTCATCAAGTAAATTATTCATGAATTCTTGCACGTTCTTGCAAACCTGCTTGGAAAAAAACGAGACATTGAATAGAGATAAGTAAGCCACATGGGGAATGCACAAGCAAATTGAACAAATCGGAATAGCATCAATAGACAGTGAAATGCATAACCAAAAAAATCACAACATGTTCATTTGTTCTAAAAAAAATTAAATAATCTCGAAATTTGGCTTCATACGATTTTTGATTATAAAGCCATTTGAAAAATATGCTTTATCGTACAGGTGAAACTACAAATTGGATGTATTTGAAGAATTTCATAACGCTTTATGTACGAAGCATCGTTTGACATCCAGTTTCGAGGTACTATTGAATACACTGTTCTTTGTCTTGGAAATTCACTGGTACACAATAGTCACATCGAGGAACTTTCCTTACTTCGTTCCTAAACAAGATTAACACTGTCCCACTTGTGCCATTTGCTTATAATCTGTACCTTTTTCTGCCAATCGAACATTTTTTTCCCAGCACGTGCTGTTATTATAATTTCCCTTCCTATATTTCAAGTAATTGACATCGTGATCGAAAAGTATTTAATAAATGCTCAAATTTTTTGTGCATTCCATGAGAGAGGGGTGATTTCCCTTTTTATATTTGTCGTATTTCATACAAAGTACTATCTAGTGAAGTTTTAAGATATTTTGCGAGGCCCTATACCTCTATGCAAAAGTAGGCCCTACCTAGGACAGTATTTAGCATACGTTGCCAAACACTCAAACAAACGGTTACCTGTGACAAATTAGTTATGCATGATTCATAATCTACCAGAATCTCACATACTGACTCGACTGACAGTCATCTTTAAACTATATGAGTAATGAAAATGTACGGTGACCGGCCTGGACCTAGACACACGATACACATGACATATTAAAGCAGTCTTGCTACTGTTTCCAGTTAGAATATAGTTCAAAATTCCCAATGTTTTTGGGATTATGTTCAGGAATAACATTTGACGAATACATTAGTCGGATCATGATTTTATGGCGATCGAGTCAAGACCCTTGCCTTAAGAAACCCCTGTGGACATTTTAGACTAATTTTTAAAAAATTCCTTGCGTGCATTTTGTGTATAGTCCATTTATTACTGACGGAAAAAATCTCAGCACCAAGAAAGACGTGTTAGATAAACGAAATTTGGTAGGCTTGTTTATGCATCTGAAAGATGACAGCGATTCCTCCAAGTTCCTCTCAGAACTTGCAAATCCAGGGGTGCTTTAAATGCGTGCTGTAAAGTTTATGAGCGTTATTTGTCTGTAAAATTTGACTTATTGAGTTGATGTTAGCCAAGAATGCCTTTAAGAAGACAAAAAAGCCATTATCAACAGCTCACCGAGTTTAAACAAGGTCGTGTAATAAGGCTGGTGGATTTTCTTTCCGTGTTATTGCAGAAAGACTTGGCCGGAATATATCAACTGTCCATAATTGTTGGAGCAGTGGTCAAGGGATAGTACAGCGTCAAGAAAACCCTGTTCCGGGTAGCCACGGGGCATTACTGAGAAGGAAGACGGCTACGGCTATTTGGCGTACGGCTGTGGCGCAACGTACTGCGTCTGAGGCAGAAATTTGAGCTGCAGTTGGTGCAACCGTAACACAATGAAGTGTTTGAAATTGGTAACTTCAAGGACAGATCCGAGCCAGGCACCCTGTAATGTGTATTCCACTGACTCTAAACCATTGTCGTTTGTGACGCCAGTGGTGTCAAATCAGAGCTCATTGGAGGATGGAGTGGAGATTTTTTGTGTTTTCTGATGACAGCAGGTTTTGTCTTGGTGCCAGTGATGACCATGTATTGGTCAAAAGAAGGCCAGGAACACGCCTGCAACCTAACTGTCTGCGGCCTAGACACACTGGACCTACACCTAGAGTTATCGTCTGGGGAGCAATTTCACTATGACAGCAGGAGCACTCTCGATTCATGAACAGTATTCCAGAGGAAGTTTTTCACAGATAACGCTCACCCTCATACCACTGGTTTAAAGCAACATGCATTACATAGTGTTGACATGTTGCCTTGGCCTGCGAGATCACCAGATCTGTCTTCAATTGAGCACGTATGGGATATCATTAGATGACAGCTCCAGCATCATCCACAGCCAGCATGACCGTCTCAGTATTGACGCAACAAGCCTGGAACTCTATACTGCAAAATGAGTTTTAGCACCTGTATGGCAGAATGCATGCAGGCTTGCATTAAAAATTCTGGAGGTTACACCGGCTCTTAATGTAACAGCATTTCACATTTGAAATGCATTTTTGTAAGCATAAATTAATCTGCGATCTTGAAAATTTAATCAATTAAGCATGTTAACTAGACAATTGCATTGTCCAAATTTCATTACTCTAGAATAATTTTTTCTTGGTGTTGGGATCCCCCCCCCCGTCCGGGGATGTATCAAATTTAGTGGCAATCCGTTAATTCGTTTTAGCTTCAGAATGTTATTTATAGGATAAGTTTGATTATCTCCATTTCATGTGTATATGATAAAGACTAACTTTTTCCTTTAAAAATTATTGTTTATTCGTTGTTTCGAAGTAAATGTACAGGTTATATATTCATTTGAAATCTATTTCGAAACAATCTTTTTGAAATAAAATTAAAGATTTAAGAAATATTATGAACTACTAAAAATTCCTTTTCATTGCATTTGATAAGTTGTTACAATTTTTAATTAAAGATATTTACGAATGAAATTAAACGCAAATAACACTTCAAATAAATAACTTAAAATAATATAAATTCTTTTATTCA
>BMAV01015977.1:0-31528 GCA_019973955.1 Trichonephila inaurata madagascariensis
CATATTAATATATATTTCATAATAAAATATTTTTTAAAAATCTGCCTTGAAGAAAATCCTGTATTAACCTCTTAACGTAATTAAAGAACCCAATTTTCCAGGTCCCTTTTTTAAAGGCACGCTTATGCGGTGTTTTTTGGGGTAGAAAAAAAATAAAATATATAATTAAATATATCCTTTTCTGAAATAAATAAATCCTGCCCAACCACTATCAATGTAACTTTCTTGCATTTCTAACCATTGGTAAAAATTTTAATGATAGAAGTGTAAAGGAAAGTATTGTATTTCGGGAAAACGTATTTTGCCCGGGGCACCGACGCACCGGTTGAGCGAACGGATAATCCCCCTAAAAAGGGAAAAGGGGGTTAAAAAATTTTTTTTTTAAAATTTTTGGGAATTATTGATTGTTTTTGGTAAATAACAGTTAAAGCTTCAGAGGGGTTTTGAAGGAAACCCTTACAATTCTGTACCACTGTAATAAGTTTTATATTAAGCAGTGTTACTTTACAAGAACTTAATATGACCATTTCGGAACTCGCACGAATCACAAAAAAAGTTTGGTAGAACAGGGGAAAAAGGTATGAGTTGATCTCATAGCTAACGCCAACTGGCCCAAAAAGTTTGAAACACATGTTTTTTTTAATGATGAAAATGGATTACATTTAGTACCAAATTTGATTGATAAATGCGAATACATAATCTATTAGCATCGTTATAGAGATTTGTGAGCATCCTTTTTTATTGAGAACTTAGTAGAATATTAAATAGTTGTGGGAAATAAAAAAAATCAATATTTATGTATTTAAAATGTATAAGTAAGACACTTTGAGATAATTAGCATTTTAAAATACTTTTTATACTTTGTAGATATAAAACGCGAAAAAAAAACTACAAAATATAAATTATTATTATTATTTTAATAATTTTATTTGAAAAGATTATTATAAAGCCTTTTTGCAATTCAAAATTTTCAAAACCCCAACGGTTAGAATATATTTCATCGGTCCCCCTTTTTTAAGGGGGGCATTCGAAATATTGTCATCTTTGATCTCGAAATGAATTGAAATTAACACCGGAATAAATAACTTTGAACAATAAAGTGAATTACTCAGATGATATTAAATAAATTTTTATATATTTGCATAACAAATCAGAATTTTCTAAATAAATTCAACTTGCAACTGAAATCTAAAAAAAAAATCCTTATCATTTCAGTACCATTAAACAAAAAGCTCATCAGAGAACCTTTAATTGAAAATTGATTGTTGAAATTAAATTAATACATATGGTGTTTACAAAACCTTTTTCTTTACCACTATATTTTTTTTAGCAAAAAGAAAATGGTTAAATAAATAAATTTTTTAATAAAGGGGCAGGAAAGTAAAATAGAAACTGGGTTTAAACTTTTTATACTTTTTTTCGATAAGCTGACAGTCAACAACAATCAAGTTCAAGTTGACAGTTGACCGAAAGTAAACACTGAATGTCATTAATGTCTTTGTACACATAATTTTTCATTTATTTTGAAGTATTTTTCACTATACGAAGTCTGTTGCAGTCTATTAATTCACTTATTTTTATGTTTTCTTTTGAAAACAGATTGAATGAAAAGGTTTAGTTCAGTTTGAACTGTAAAATAAGGCATTAATAGAGATAAATATTTACATTACTTGTGGTGACAAACAATTTTGAACTTATTACAAATACATATGGATTTTTCTGTACGTTTCTAAGTAAAATACCTTTTTCACTGTCTCATTCAAGTAGAAAAAAGATATGGATAAAATTCGTCTAAGAAAAGCTATTGCCATATTTCAACTAGGTACTGGTACAAAAAATTATCAAAAGCTTAAAATTTTTAAATATTAGAAATATAAAAAATAACAGAGGAAACTGATTGATAAAATTTTTCATTCAATATGTTTTTTTCTTGGGAAACAACTGTTTCTTCCTGGAACACCGAATTCTTGGCCTTGCCTAACGCTTTGTGGACTAAAAAGGCTTTTTTCCGACCATTTATCAACGGCTTAAATGTAAGAATTTTGTTACTGATTTCCAAGTTATCCCCAGATTCTAACAGGACATGGGAAATTTTTAATAGCTATTTATCTAGATTTAATTTAATTGGTAGTGATATTTGTTCTTGTGGTCAGGATGCTGAAACTGTGGAACATGTATTACATTGTATTGAAACTTTTCTTCTGTAGAAGAAAATTTTAGAAAAGGCGTTTGGGTTTTAGATATTCCACAAGCACCTGTGTGTTATTATTGTGTTTTGTCTTTGTTGGTTAAATGTACTGAAAGCCTAAATGTCTTAAGAAATTTGTGTACTGGTATAGATTTTAAAGTTTTTATATATATTGGTACCTCCCTTTTTTATATTTGTGTATTTCCACTTTCTTTTCCCTTTTATTTTTTGTTTTGTCTTGTTTTGTTTGTTTTCCTTTTCTTTTCCCTCCAAATTTGTTTTGTTATGATTTAATTGAGGTTACCACTTAAGTACCGTAAGCCTCATGTTATGCATTGCGGAGCATGAGGGTTTTCAAATAAATTAAATAAAAAAATGTTTTAAAAAGTGTTTTTCTTTCATATTAGTTAGTTGAAAAATTAGATTATAATCTTAATTAACTTTTATTCTATGTACAAAAATATACTAAAATACTCAAATATTATTTTACAAAGAAAATTAGCCATCTATGAATGGACACATATATTAATTTATTTCTTAAAGTTTTAATGAAATTTGAATACAAGACTTTCTCTAGTAACTTTAATTTAATAATCTTTTAAAGTATCCAATTACGTTCGAAACCGTGATTTTGAAAATGCGTATTAATGAATAATTTTTTTGATATTTTGTGTCACCTGTATCCAGAATATACATGTAAAATATTGTTTTGAGAATATTATTATATGAAAAGAATTATTTAAAATCAATTATTTGGGGTAAAAAAGGACGAATGAATAGCATATTTTTCAAAACATTCCCTTTCATAAAAAATGCTTCTATACTAATAATATTTCGCTTATATATAGTTAAGACTTCTGCACAGAGCCTGAACTAGGATATTTGAAATATATAACTTAGAAATGTATTTATTTATATTTTAATACATTACAGAGTAGTGAAATTTTTGACTTGGCTGATACCTATTTTAATTTGATATTAACCCTGAAAATATAAATAATGTAGATAATTTCAAAATCTAGTTCAGGCTGTGTAGAGAAGTTTTAGCTGTATATAAATATATTATAACAATAATTTTTCATAGCAGGAGAATGTTTTGAAAATATATCATTCCTCCTTCATTTTTGCCAAAAAATTGCATTTAAATAATTTTTTGTAGTAATAATATTCCCATAAAACAATTTTATATGTATATTCTAATTCAGGTGATACTAAATATCATAGCAATTATTCATTTATGCACTTTTTTAAAACCCAAACGCAATTGGATATCTTAATAATAATATTCTTTCAGGAAAATATATAAAATTATTTCTGTGATATGACAATCAATGGATGAATAAAACTCTATATATATCGAACGTCTTTTCACACAAAGAAGTTTATCTATTAATATTGTACACATAAATGTTAAGTTAACATCCAAGTTAATATTTGAATTTTACTTAAATTAAGATCATTACATTAAAACATATACTTTAATTACATTCATTAGCATTTTTATTTAAAAATAAATCCGAGCAAACATACATAATCATCCTTTCCTTATGTACACATTATTTTGTTTATATTTACACTTTTTCAAAACAAACACCACAGATACCACAAATACAAAACAAACAAAAAGCTTCAACAACCAATCAAAAACAATCAATCAGTGACAGATCTTGCTGAAATAGGAAACATCAATTGAAACACTAGAAATCGCATTACCACCCTCCACAATCGAACCTCACGTTCATTTTTCATCACGCCTTACCATCCCTGTCAAACGAAAAGGACCCGAACTCGACACATTGTCCACTGGCAAGCTATGAGGGGGTGGAAGGAGCTGGAGCAAGGGGTAGAGCGACTCAACCATCGATTGTCGCGAAGCACAGAAGATGGACACACTTGTTACATCTCTAGTTAAAAACAGAATCTTCGGATTCAAAGATGTCACTTACCTGAGGTACTTAGACACCGAACAGTGGACAGATTTGCGTTCCTCATCTCGACCCTCTTCACCGTTCCCATTGGTCAAAATGCCCGATCGCAGTCTTAACCAATGTCGACTCTTCGATTTAAGAAAACATGGAAGGAAAAATAAGACGGAGAGGGAAAAGAGAATGTGTCTGTCGTGGATGCAGGACTGATTCTGGGTGAAAGGGGATCAGGGACTTCGTTGGCAGCGCCGTCTGGTGGTCTCCAGGGGAAGCAGTTGTCGTTTCTCTCTTATCCACCTCTTCCAGGAAACTCAAACATGGGGAAGGGTTAGTGACTGAATTAATTTGACACCCGGAGTTTTGACGGTTGATTGGATGGAATCGAAAATTGTGTGTGTTATTTTGGTGTTGGGGAAATGGACAGGAAGTATATTAATGTATTTATGGATGTTTTGATGTATTCAATTAGGGATTCGGTCGGCGAACAGAATAACTGTTAAGATACATGATAAATAATTTAGAGTAAGTAGAATTATTGTTTGTGTCATGTTTGCTATTTATCTAAGCTTTTTTTGGTTAGTCGGTCCTATTACATTGCATATTTTCTGAAATGTTCTAGAAATTAATTTTGTATTGAGAAATACTGTAAAGATATATTTAGATATATTTTACAGCATTAAAGGGAAAAAAAATAATAAATTTCTGTATAAAATATATCAAAAGAATTTTACTCAGAAAAATACCGTAAACATTAATGGCGTACACAAGATGAGGTTTTAGGGGGTTTAAACCTCTTCCCTAGACCAACAAATTTTTAATTTTCCCTTTTAACCCTCTTCCAGGCTCATTTTATTTTGGGATCATGAATCAAAAATTTCATTTTTTTTATGAGAAAAGTAAGCAAAAGCATTCGAAACGATAAAAATCACATGTCGGGAAATTTGGGAAAAACCGATTGTGCAGTGTAAATTTTCACAGTGCCAGAGCTACACTCGGGATAAGCTAGGATGTTAAGTTTCGCCTGCCGGAGCTCAGCTTAGAAAAGCCAGAAGGGGTCAATATTTACGTGTTTTGAGGAATGTAACCTCCAAACTCCCGTAAGAGATGTCTATGTACGTCACTGGTAAAGGTGAATTTCTTAGCAAATTTCTCTCACACAAACAAAACATTAAGTTTCGTACTTCTGAATGCTCAGCAAAATTTTCTAAAATAAAGAGATAGCGCAACAAACTTTTTTTTAATAAATATTATAAATTCGCACTATTGTAAGATTAGAGAGTCTTTTATATATATATATATATATATATATATATATATATATATATATATATATATATATATATATATATATACTCAATATACATATATATATATATATATATATATATATATATATATATATATGTAAGCAAATTAAAATTTATATTATTATTTTTGTGAAAGCAACTAATTCTGTAATAAAGTAGACTTATGGGTTATCCATGGGCATTTCTCTACAATAGCAATTTTGTTAAATAACTGCAATAAAAATAAGAACACTAAAATTCGTTTGTCTACTTTTTTTTGAAATATATATATATATATATATATATATATATATATATATATATATACAGTGGGCCACAAAAGTGTTTGTACACTTGCAATTTCTTATGAAATTTAATGTTTTCGACTAATAAAAATTAATATAGTAAAATTGCAATTTTTTATGATATCTGCAACTTGTTCTTCATGGGTGACATAATTAATTTTTTAAAAATAGTATAACTATTTTTTAAAAAATTAATTATCAACTACTATAAAATTACATACAAAGTCTTCGTACACTTAACAAAAATCTCAACTAAGCTTTAAATATTGTATTTCTTTCTTAATTTAGTACTTAGTAGGACATATTTTAGTGTCCACAACAATTTTTAAACATCTTGGTATAGATTTAATCAGTTTTTTTTTTGTAATTTCTGCATCGATTTTCCTCCATTCTTCTGTGATTATTGTTTTCACATTTTGTGTTTATTTGTCATGTTTTCTTTTTTTACGTCAAAATCTCACCAAATATGTTCTACTGGGCTAAATAAAGTGATTGACGAGGTATGTTCATAATTTGGGGACAGTTATAGAGACATCAGTGGCGTACATTGAGAGCAGTGCGCTTGGTGTTATTACCCTGATAAAAAATTAAGTCGTCCCCAATAGCCAAATTTTGGGTGGATAATTTAAAGTTTCTCTTTAAAATATTTAAATAGAGCTCTTGATTCACAATACCAACAAAAAATACCAAATTACCTAATTCTGAGGTCAATTTACACCCCCACGCCAGAACACCTTTACTTCAATGCTGAAGCATGGATGTGGAGGAGTTCTTGTTCCACATAAATTCCTGGGATTAAACTCCTTATTTTTTCATTTACAAGCTATTATAGGCCCATTGGAACCAAAAATGTTGAATTATCTGCCATACCAATAAATTTGATATCAATTTTGAATTTTCTGAAACTTGATCTAAAGAATCTAGTTGGGTCAATAAAATATGGAGGTGGAAGTGTTCTTGTGTGGGGATGTAAATTGTGGCCACAGAATGAGGTAATTTATTATAATTACAATTGTATTGTATTATTTTGAAAGAGCCACAGAATATATACTTAAGAGCTGAATGTAGAAACGATTACATATTTTTAACGGGATAATGATGCCAAGCGCTTCCATGCCACGCCTGACCTGCTGTGCCAGTATGAAAATACCTCGTCAATCTTTATTTAACCCAGTAAAACTGCCTGTTCGGGCCTGACATGCATGACAAATGCGCTTTACAAGAGAGCCTGGAAGCATCACAGAAGAATGAATCGACTCTAAACGGTAAATATACTTAAACAGTTGTTGTGGACGCACAAAATATCGATATCTACTGAAAACTGGAAGTGAAAATGCAATACTTAAAACTGGCTGGGCACTTTGTTGGGGAATATATGGCGACACACAATGGCATGTGCTACAGTAGTTTTTGATTGATATTGAATTTTTTAAAAAATGGCTATACTGTGTTGCAAAATTAGTGCGTCATTCATTGGGAGCAAATTGGCAGATATCATAAAAATACAATTACAATATATTATTTTATTAATTAAAACGATGAATTTTTATAAGAGAGTACTTGAGTATTTGCGAGAACTACTGTATTACTATATATATATATTAAAGTAAAGATTTTTGTATTTATATATCAAAGGAATTTACATTCACTATTTAATGAAAAAACATATATATGTTAATTACAAAACAAGAGGAAAATATACTTTAGATATTTTCCAGACGATATATATCTTTTTAAAAAAACACAATAGAATATAATCCTTAAGAAAATTATAACAGCTTATATATATAAATTTTTTTAAATTATAAAAATTTACGCATATTTTACTTATACTAATTTAATTTAATTTTTTAACTAAAAAAATGAAATTAAACTATTTTATTGTGATCTGAAATTATAATTCAATGTTGTTCCGTATTTTTATTGTTATTTATGTATGAAAGTATATTTATTTTCACGCGATTATGTTTTCGTATATTTTATTTTATTTAAATTTATTTTATCTATTTACTTGAATAGAGTGTCATTCAAATATCTGGCAACAGCATTTTTTGCCTGCGTTGGCTATACATTCAAGTATCTGGCAATAGTGTTTATTCTGTTTTGGCTATATTTGTGATCCTAATCTCAGAATGAAGATAGGTTAAAATTTAATTCTTGTATTTGTTGAAATTCAATTCTTATTAGCTGCTCTATTTGATGTTATTCTTTTCATGATTCAATTATAACAGTTGTGAGTATGTTTCAAGGTGTCTTATTTGCTTAGTAGTATTTTATGCAACAATCGAATAAATCACGTTGGCATTTGTGTTCGAAATCTTTTGTTTACAGGCCCTATTAAATTCAATAATTTAAAATTATACCTCGATTTCATACATTAAGTTTTTTAGTTCGATTAAAAAGGTTAAACTCTCCCACAAAAATAAAAATAAAAAAAAGTATTTTTGAAAAACAAATGCTAGCATTTAATTTTTTTTATTCTGTTTACTCTTCATCTTAAAATACAGGCAAACGATAATTACTTCGTTGACATAATATGAATACATTTAGAAAGTCCACTAGAATAGATTATATAAATTTAAAATATAAAAAAACAATATCTTTTTATGGTTCTGTAAGAAGAGTAATAAGCATTTTTTAAGGGGTAAAACTAAAATAAGAAGAGAAAAGAGCTTTCGAATTTTTGATGATAAAAGAATCTCCTATTGTTCGAAAATGAGGTCAGTAGTTTGCTTTGCCATTAAATATTCTCATGTAGATTTTCGAACTAATAGAATAAGTAAACACTTCATTTTCTACGAAGTTTGCCTCGAGCTCAAAATTGCATACCCGCCTTAATACTGAATATAAATCTTTATTTAAGGATTAAATTTGTTTTTAGAAAAGAAACAAGATTGTAATTTTATCTTAGTGCGACAATGTAGATGGAATGCTTAAAAATAATAAACTGGCACATAGACCAGATTTCAATGCAAATTTAATGGTATTCTTTCTTTAATAAAAATGTTAAATCTAGTTCCATACGTGCATTGGACAACATAAATAAGCATGGAAAACTCTCAGATTCAATAAGGAAAGAAGCAAAAATAACATTATTTTAGTAAAGGTAATTTGGATATGCTATAATGTATGTAAACAACATTAGTTTATATTGTTTAAAATAATAAGTATTTTATTTTCATACAAACCTAATCGACATGTATTCCAATCTGAAAGTTTTGGCTCGCTATATTATTAAATGAACATTAAAAACAGATTTAACAAACTAATATATATATATATATATAAAAGAATAATATAACCAACGGTTTTTTTTAACAAATATACATTTTAATGTAATTATTTATAAAATATACATGTGATTTTTGTTAGTGTGTGTGTGGGGGGGATAAATTAAAAATTCGGTAGTTACGTATTATACTGTTGACTAATTTCGACATTGTCAATTCACAAAATGTTGCCATTGTTATTATTTACTGTATTTGAATAAGAGCGTGGGAATGGTTTCCACTTTTGGCTGTATATCACGGCATTTGGCGATGTATTTTGATTTAACGAAATTGGTCAACGGTATAATACATTAAGTATTAGAATTTTAAAATATCAATTTTCATTTTTTACCCTGAAGTAATCCCTGCTTAAAAATTATTGGTTGAATTTTCCTTATAAACTATAATTATTTATGTCTAGGAAAAGTAAATAAGAGTTGAAATGATCAGTATTTTTTCCGTAAAACAATCTCGTTTATTTGAACTTTTACTTAAAACTAGCGGTCCCGATAGACGTTGTCCTGTACACATGTCTTAAATCCGAAAATTAAAATCTTTTTTGGATAAGTTATAATAATCTGGACCGTTTTGATGAAATTTTTTATAAAAAAAAGTTATTACAATACCTGACATCATCAAATGTACAGTTACCACAATTCGACCTATCGATTGCGTGTGAGTATGGTATGTGTTTACTATGAACTAAGTTGAATATAGAAGCTATTCTTAAAAGAAATTTAAACTTGTTTCGATTAAAGGGTAACAAAGATAAAACTCGAACTATTTTCTTAACAGGTATATTTTTTTTAATGCACAAAAAAAGCCTCAAAAATATTGCCCATGATTTTTTATGAAGAATCGCGCGCCCTTACAAAATTTTGGCGCATTTTTTAACTAATTACGATATTAGACCAAATTGTAAATCTAAACCATTCTCGAATCCACTTGAACCCACACAAAAAATTTCATCAAAATCGGTCCAGCCGTTTAGGAGGAGTTAAGTCACATACACACGCACAGATTTATCAATATATAAAGATATACGAATAAGATTTTACAATGAATTATATTGAATAGAAGGGAAATAAAATTACTGGACTAATATAGATAAATTAATGTTATACAGGGTGTTGCCGAGTTCAACCAACAAATTCAGAGGGGGTGATAGTAGGCAGCAGAGGGACGTCAAATCTCCATTGAACATGGGGTCTCAAACCAAGTTTAGTCGAAATAATTCGCAGTTATGAAGGGTGTGATGTAGAGTGCAATGAAAAGGAACAATACAAGGTAAGAAATACATTTAGTAGACGTAAAACATGTTTACAACACGAGCATCGCATTTCAGCTCTACGTCAGAAATGCAACAAGTGATTATCTCAGAAATTATTTGAAGTTGTGGCCACCTTGGTCGTTACACAGTTTATAATGATTTTACGATGAATGACAAATACTCTCCATGATAAATCTAATTTACCGTAAAGTCCGGTGTATAACGCGCACTGCCGTATAATGCGCACCCATACTTTAGAGCTACAATTTTTAATTTTTAGATACATTCGCCGTATAACGCGCACCTTCTTTTTTACGAAGAAACTTGAAATGCACGTATGCAATGCTCGTATTTTTTGAAGTCATTTGTTCGAGATATTATTGCAGACTTTTGAAAAAATAGTTTACTTCTAGAAATACAACCTCTTAAGTTCATAAGAAATGTCATTTCTTTTAAATAAACAGTATTTCGATCTATGTAGAAGTCTAATTTTTTTTCCTAGGCTCATTTTTAAGCTCTCATTTTTATACCCGGCGTATAAGGCGCATCCCTAAATTTCGATCTTATTTTTTGTGCTAAAAGTGCTCGTTATACACCGGATTTTACGGTATTATTATCAATTATACTATTCCAGAGCAAGTAAACTATAAAAGAGAACCCTAGGAGTGATATAAAGAAAGCAACTACCTTACGTGAGTAAGCGCACGAAATCAGCTTATAGTTTAGCTTTAATCAATCCTATCCTAGTAATTCTGGATTCACTAATTTAGTCTAGTAGACAAAATTCGTCTTTTAGTCAGGAGCGTAATTCTAATTCTTACCATAGTAACATTGCGTACACAGATGTTCCGCTCCTTCTGACCTACGATAATTAAACTCTAACTTTATATACACTAACTAATTTGTATCCCAGGGTCTCTTCTTGAGAGGGATGTCTGTGAAATAAACGCGAATGCTAACCCAATGTTTCCACAAGAGAATTAGTAGTTGAAAGCCGCATAAAGACCCGTCACAAGTTAACACCAACGGAGGAAGGATTGTCGGACGCGTTCAAGCAAATCCGATGACAGCGATATCAGCTGAAGCGACGATGGTCCGTGACGTGAGATCCTGCAGCGGTGTCTCATACCAAAGTGATTTTAGGTTTCCAAAGATGAAGAAAAAGGGATTGAAGTCCGGGGAGCGTGCAGGCCAAGCAACAGATGCACCGCTTCCAATTCACCATCCGAGATATATAGCATGGAGGTGGTTGCACCTTGCATTCGAAAAATGTGTTATGCCCCATCGTGCATGAACCACACGTTTTGGTGCGCCATGCTGGTACTCCCTGCAGCAACTCCTGGAGGATGCGCTGTAAGAAAACAAGGTATTTTGCGCCATTGAGGCGTTCAGGCAGTATATGTATACCCCCACATTCGTTTGGCCACTCTCTTCGTCTGTCTCATAGTCCCCCCTCAAAGGCTAATATTTTCGCGATTTTGATTTTCACCGGCTAAAAGTGGCTTACTACCACATAATCTATGGTGGTTTGCCCTCCCCATGCTGCCTGTTGAATTTGTCGGTCGACTTCAGTCGCATCTTTTGTAGTTATTAAAATTCTAGGTTTCGATTGAGCCATGTTTGTATTTAACGATATTTTATTGTGTACACCGTGTTTTTTTTTTATTGTAACAAAGACTAACTTATTAAGAAAATGAAAATCTTCTTTATGTGATATTTCCTCAAAATCCCCAGATAAATTTAATTTAAAAACAGAATTGGCGTAAAACTTAAATTTTACGCCGTATTTTATACAACGCTCAAAGGTTTAAACAAATTCAAGAAGTGTGTGTCGATTAAACAAGAACTAATAAAATACTAAGGTAAAGAACTTTTTAAACCAAAAAGACTACGTTAGATTATTTTTACTATTTAATACGTTTGTCATGACCAGCAGAAAAATTTCAATCAAATAATTTAAGGTATCCGACTACGTTCGGAACCGTGATTTTTAAAAAGCGCATAAATGTATAATTTTCATGATATTTAGTGTCACTTATATTAGAATACATGTATAAAATTGTTTCAAGGACATTATGACAAAAGAAATTATTTAAGTACCTTTTGGTAAAAAAATTAACTTAGAATAACCTTTTTTCAAAATGTTCTCCTTTTGTAAAAAATGCTTCTATTGTATTAATATTTTGCCTGTATATAACTCAGATCTCTGTACAGAGGCTCAACTATGAGTTTTGAAAACTTCACATTATCTTCAGAGTTACAACCATTTGAAATAATTATTAGCATATTTTCTTAAAATTTCTCCCTTCTGTTTTCGTAAAGCATAGATAAATCGACTTCTAAGTTATGCATTTCAAAAATTCTATTTGAGCCTCTGTACAGAAATTAGACATAAAATAAGAATAAGAATAAATTCACAAAATTAGAATATTTTGAAAATGTATCATTCTATGTTCATTTTTTGTCAAAATATTGTACTTAAATAATTTTTTATTGAAATACTATTCTTAACCCAATTATATACGTTTTCTAATCTAAGTGACGCTAAATATCAGAAATATTATCCATTTGCATGCTTTTGCAAAATCACGGTTCCGAACGTAGTCGGATACCTTAAAAACGTATATTTATTTCTTAATTTTTCAGTTTATAAATTCTCGAAAATATAACCTTTACAACAAATGATAAATCTTTATACCTTAGAAGAAGATTAGTAACTAAGATTATAGACTAATTTTACACAAACTAATGATTCTTCCGTTTCTTACTTAATGTAATTATTTATATAGCTTTTTAATTCATGACTTGATGCCCCATCTGGTCATGATTAAACCCTATAATTACTTCCAAAATAGGGCGCCTCTTTTTTGTGCTAAAAGAGTAATCTACGATTTAAAACGAATCCGACGAAAGTATCGATTAACTCAGAATTGATAAATTGCGCCAGGAAAATCTTAAATTGAATCAGAGTATCGCCTATTTTAATTAACTGTTTTCTTTTTTATAGTTTTTCCCCGTGATATTTCATTTATTTTTCACTTTGAAGAAAAGTGCACTGTTAGTATCTTAACAATAAATACACAGTGAAGTTTATATAAAATGGCAACTACTTTTTATAGCTAGAAAATTAGAAAATATTTTAATTATTTTTTCGTATAAATGAATTTCTAGTTTTATCCAAATTATAGAATTTTAATATAAATGATTTTGATATTGTTTTTCTTTAGTGAAATATATTTTGCATTAAGTGTATAGTTTCGAAGTTGTCCACATAAAAAAGATCTTTTTGTAATGCACGTGTTCTTTTTAGCAATGATTTCTCACTCACCCATATACTAGCAATTATAATCTCACTCCAACTGAAGCTTGAAAAAACATGGGATCTTAAGATGAACTAATGACACGATATTTAAATTAAATTCATATTTCTATTAAAATTTAAATACGGTATACTTATTTACATTATACATTAAATAAGATTAAAATTAAAAAATAGCCTATGTGTAACAGAATCAATAGATTTTAAATAAAAATTTGTGATAAAAATTGTATCCCCATCCAAAGTATATTTGAAAGGGGAGTTACAAGCTTAGGTGTTATCCTTGTCACATGACCATGATTCAAAATTTTGAGGTCCGTAGACTTCATATTGTTTCACTGTACGACGTGCATGAATTTAAACAAGCAATATAAAAAAAATTATTAAGTCAATTCCTACTTGGGGTGAACAAAAAAATTTTTTTTTATTTTATTACTTTATTGAATAATTACCATTAATTTATTTATGTATATACAAATGACATAATCACAATATTTTAAAAAGGAAAATAGAAAGCAATTTCCTTGAAATTTTCCATACCTGGTAGTTGGATAATCAATGTATACTGTCACTAATCTATTTATTGCCCTTTATTCGGAACCAATTTTATTTTTTTTCTCATATAAAACCAAAATTATTGAATAAAATTAAATTAAATGAATTAATATTTGATAAAACTGCATTAACATCAAGTGTCACCGACTACAAGTTTTAAAAAAAATGTATTTGAACTTGAGTGGATGAATAAAATGTATTTTATTAACGATTGAAAATTTGGACAACACACACACACATTTATAGGGAAAAAATGAACTGATACTTGAAAATTAAAAAAAAAATGTTACATTTGATTTAAATACCGATTTTAAAACTCGATTGATTATCAATTTTTTTTATATTACGAAAAGATGACTCGCTCTTTTGAGATTTCAAGACAACTATATTTAAAAACAATATGCTTTTATTATATTTGCTGCCATTCACCTTATAACATGAAAGATTTTTATCTTAAGAAACGATACGTATTTTCACAATTTTACTCTAACTAAATGTTAATTTTACATGGCAGAATATTCCTTATTATAATATAAAAAAAAAAAAATAATCTGGAGCTCTTAAAATAAAAAGCATGCCCACACACATTTCGTAAATGCAAACATTTACGACTCAAAGCCTTTCTCCTCTGGGTTCAAAAATGAGCATTAACAAAGAGAGGATGCCCAAAAGTACAAAAGAAAATAACAACACTAATTTAACACTTAAAAAATGACTCTTGACTTGCTATCTTCTCGTTCTAAGGCATTAAAAAAGCCCAGTGGGTAGCAAGAAAAATCGTCTTTACGTTGTTTAAAGCGTGAAAAAAGTAGATAATACTTTGTATTTGCATGGTTTACTAGGAATTAAAGAAAATACTCGTAAATGAGTGGGAGGAAAATTATTACAAAAGAGCTTCTGTTTAAAAACCAAAACTTCCTTTTCCGAAAACAGGAAATAATAATACATATGATGTAATTGGTGATGTTGCGTAAGATTGGCATCCTCAATTAAGTCAAACAAGTATAGCTATTAAATGGATTAATAAAAATTCACACACACATATTTATTGATTATTATGATATTCTAAGTTGTAAATTTCTATTGATGAATTGAAATTTGGAATAAGTGATTGAAACAGAATTTCGCGGATCTGAAGTTGAATTGTGAAGGTAATTATTTTTTTTATATGTAGGTCTTATAATAGGGATGTAAGAATTTGTTAAGATAAGCCGTAATGATTCTAAGTAATTTATGTAAAGGCTGTATAAACTTTCACTAATTTGTACAAAAATACATGGAAGTTATTGATTATATGTTGTTGTTGCTAATGCCATGATTGGCAAAGGCCAGATGGAGGCCCATGAAATTCATCATGGCAAAGGGCTACATATACGCCGGCCGTTAGCCGTAGCTCTTGAACACCACACAGGTGACAGCACGATTTGACTCGTTTCTACCTTAACCTTTTGAGGACGGCTGGCCGATATAATGTAACGTAACAGGAACAGACCTTAAAGACGGCTCTGGCCGATGTATCGGCCACGCAATGCTTTCCCCTTTTAACAGCTTTCGAGAGCAGCATGAGGCCTAATGCAGCTTTGGAACATCGTTTGCTTGACCGGTTTTCTTTGTATTTAAAGGGAGGGATACAGTTCCCTCTTTCACCCTTATCTGAAAATCCCTCTTTTCTTCCCTTATGCTTAAATTCTCACTAGCGGAGTGCATAGTTATTTTTGCAAGCTTGATTTTCACATCTCGATTCTTAATCATTTCATTTTAAATTAATTTTGATTCTTTTTAAAAATGCCTAAACGTAAAGAGGGCTTACGCTGATGAGATTCAGAAAGTCTAAGCAGTTTTAGAAGGCGAAATTTTGATTCTGATTGTGATTTAGAAAATGGGGAAGATGATTTAGATCAATCTTTAAATTTGAATCAGAGGCTGAAGAGGAGATTGTCTCCGAACAAAAGTAAAAATAGTCTGGGACGACCCACAACTATCCCATAAAGCGACAATTTTACCTTTACAGGAAATATTATGATAAAAGGAGCCGCTGTACCATATTGTCACAGAAAGTGATTTTTAATTGCATATTTACAAAACTCTATAGTAAGAAAATTACTGAAGAGACAAAGCCATATACATTGCAACTCGGTTTTGTCTATACCATCAAGTTTGCGAAAACATAATCCTGGATGGAATAGAAACCAACGAAGAAGAGATTGTAAAATTTCTTTCGCCAATACTTTTGATGGGTCATGTGGATAAGGATAATATAAAGAATATTGGTCGACGGATCCAATGCTGGAAACACCCTTTTTAAAAAATTATGCCGAGGGACAGATTTTTTAAATCTACTTCGGTACTTGCACTTCGAAAATAATGACAATGCTCGGATAAAACAGCTGGATTACTACGATAGACTTTGGAAACTAAGGAATGGGTTTAACTCTTCCCAAAATAATTCTTTCCAAGAAATATATGATCCAACTGAAGAGTTAGCCATCGATGAAGCAATTGTCTCTTTTAAGAGACGGATAATATTTAAACAATATATTCCGAAAAAAAGGAAAAGATTTGGTATCAAAGTATACAAAATTGTGGATAAAAAAGGGTATTGTGACGTCTCTCGCGTCTTTCCGCTAACATAACTCCTATGTTCTTTGACGGCCACGATTAATGGCAAAACTTTTCCAACCCAATACCAGAAGATAAACAAAGATAATATCTTAAATGAGATATACTATATAAAAGGATAGAAGCTTTGATGATAAGATATAGCGTGGCAAGCTTAGAGATAGTATTGTGGAATCATTCTGATCAATAACACGGCAAGTTTGAAGATAGCTTAGTGTGAATCTTGCAGAATCAAAGAGTTAGCAGATCCGATAGCTTTAGAAGGGAATAGAAGCCTAATATAAAGAAGTTGGAATCTTCTTATACAAAGTGAATTTATAGCTATCTCTCTTTAGGTAAAGGAAGAATCTGCAAAAGGTAATATTGATATAAGTAATTAGATGAATCATGTATTAGTAATTTATAATTGAGATAAAGGATCTAGTTGCGTGATCTGACTAAATACACGGTTTTAATTGGGTGTTGACTCTCACTTTAAATAGTTGTCAAATTAGAATTAAGTAATATAAGTTATTCTTAATAAAAGTTGTATTAAGAACTACTATGTCTCATCATTTTGATAATCCCACACCTCTAGCTTACATGGAACCGGCACATTTATGGTCATCACAGGATGGCTATGTCGCAATGTATGAACCTTATATAATTCTGGGTTTGAGTAATGTAGGTGGAGTACGGTTCTACTGAAATGTACTTTTGGATTCAGAAGAACATTGCAGAGTTTACATAGAGTGTATTGGTAATAACATACAGTTACTTGATACAGTAATCACAATGGCCCATAAGAAGTCATCTCGGGAAGGGCTCAAGATTGGTATTCGATATTTGGTTCGTTGTTGGTAAAATACAGCCACGGATTTTGCGCAGCTCAACTGAATTAGCGAAGGCTTTTCCCGCAGTCAAAATAAGAAAGAACTACAGTCGCAATTTACGCGTCCCAGCAGGGAAGAAATCAGGATCTACTGATTTCGTGTATAGAAATACTAAAAATAGAGAAGTTTAAATTAGGAATGTCCCAGAAACGAACAGTGGATCATATTTTAGTTCGACTCGAACCACAGATCCAAGACTATGTGGAAGTCAAGAAATCCACAAAACACGATACAACTTTAGAAGTCTTGGCTAAATTCGAAGAGAGATATTCTTGCAAATTAAAAGGGGTTATCAAGAACGATAATATAGAAAGACGAGGGTCAAAATGCGCATAGGATGCCTAATTTTTGAAGCTAATGGTAGAAACTGGAATTCTGAAATAAGACGTAGACCAAATAACAGTAGAAATGAGTTTTTACGAGAATAGCCGTCAAAGTAATAGGGTTCGAGAGGAATAGGTTTTCAGAATAATGATAAAAGATTCAACAGGGTTTACTCATTTCAGAAATGGGCGAAATGATAGTACAATAGAGGGACAAGTAGAAATAAGGGTTCAGTGAAAATTTCAATCGGGCGATGGAGACACAAAGGGGACGATTAAATATTGTAAGGTTAATGATCAACCTCAGGGATGTCGACAGAGACAATTAGACTTTCTCCGATATGTATATCACCCGTAGAACTTCCACGTTCCTATTTTATTAAATAACACATTTTTTGAAAGCCTTATAGGACACCGGGCAGATAAATCATTATATCGGAAGAAGTATATAGAAAATATTTTTCTATAAGCAAATTAAAATCTTGAGCAGGTAACCAACAGCACAGGGTGCAGAAATGCAAACTATGGGGATCGTAGAGGTTGAATATGTTCGCATCAGACAATTCGAAAAGAAATTGGTCATTTCATGTGTTGAAAGTTTAGAATATATGTATTCCTAGGTATCGATTTCTATAAGGGCGTCAAAAGAATAGTGGTAGATTTTGATCAAAAAATCGTTTAAGAAAATTCAGATTCTCAAATAAATAAGGTGGTTGAACCAATTAAAGGGAAAAGGTTGAAATAGATTTATCTAAAGACAAAATTGGGGTAGAAAAACAAAAACTACAAAATTTTGACATTAGTTTTAAAGGGTTAGCACTTCAGAGGAAACCAGGTCTCTTACTCATGTTTTATACCATAAATTGGCTTGAGATAACCACCAGTAGCTTCAAGACCTTATAGGTATGATCGCACTAAGCAAGCAATAATAGATTTTTCACATACAAAAATGTTACAAGAGGAAACGATTGTTCCAATTCAATCCCCATACGCGTCACCTGTTGTTATGCACCAGAAAAATAATAGGTTACCACCGGATAATCGGAAGCATATAGATTTGCAGTAGACTATAAATTAAATTCGATCACAAAGTATCCGCGATACCCTTTACCGTTAATAGATGATTTATTAACGAACATACCATATACAACAATAATGTCATCTCTTGATCTAGAAGTGGGTACTTTTCAAATGGCGGTAACCCAAGTGATATTGTTAAGACCGCATTTGTAGGCAAAAAGTGCGCGTAACTCAAGCGGATGCCATTCCGGTTTATCAGGAACGCTCCCATTTTCAAAGGCAATTGACGCAATCACAAAACCGGTGATAGGGGTTTGTAGTGTTTACATGGATGACGTGATAATCTCGTCTCCATCATTCACTCACCATGTTAGTTTATTTAAAGGAAGTTTTTCGTTGTTAAAGGATGGATTTGTTGACATTAAATAGGGAAAATGTAAATTTAGGGTGCGATGAATTAAAATATTTAGGATTAATTATTAGTAAGAAGGAATTAAAACGGATGAGACAAGGTTAGAGCTATACAAGAGATGAAACCACCCATGTCAAAAGAGGTGTCAAGTTTTTAGGTATGTCCCAATTGTTTTGGTGGTAAAAATTATGCTGCGGATATTTGTGAGCCACTTTGTAATCTTAAACGAAAATTTAAAAATTTGTCTGGTCAATGAAGCACAAAAAGGCATTCGAAAGGGTCAGGAAGCGGTAACAAAAGCGCCAGTTTTAAAATTACCAAACTTTCAAGAGCCATTCAGGTTATTTACAGATACCAGTTCGATTGGTTTAGGAGCAGTGCCAGCAACAAAACAGACAGTGGTATTTGCGTCACGTACACTGAACAACGCAGGAAGATTATACAGTAACCGAAGAGAATGTCTAGCAGTAGTATGGGCGTTGAACAAATTTAGAACATATTTAGGAATATTACCAATTCGGAGGATTTTAACGGATCACGCCGCCTTAACACGCCTAACGCATGGCAAAATTTGTCGAGTAGGATGATTAGATGGGCACTAAAGTTAGCAGAATTCAATATAGAATGGGAACATAGACCGGGAACTCAAAATGCAGTGGCTGACATTCTTTCAAGGAATTGATTTAAAAGTATAATTGGTGATAAAATTAAATTGTGCCATAATCAGGGATTTGGTACTTACTTCGCGGAACAATTAATAACTGAACAGAAAAATGACCCAGAGATTAGGTCATATATATAGATATTTAGAAAACCGGAAGATAACTCGGTTAATGCAACGATATGTGAGAATTGGTCCCACGATTTCCGTTTAATTGAAGGATTGTTATTTTATGCGAAACACGCAACGTCATTAGGTGAAATGCGTGTATACATTCCAAAATCTTTAAGGAATGAAATAATGAGAGAATTTCATGACAAGCCAATTGCTGGACACTAGGCAGATTTAAAACGTATCATAAAATTCGGGACGTTTGTTATTTCCCGTACATGAGAAAATTCATTGATCAATATGTCTCTACATGCCATATGTGCCAAGTTAATAACTATAAAAACGCGTTACCAGCTGGTCGGTTAAATCCAATTATATCAAATTATCCGAATGAGATAGTGACGTTAGATTTGTTAGGCCCGTATCCTATATCGAGAATAAGACGTAACCGCTATATTTTAGTAATAACCGATCATTTCAGCAAATGGGCTGAAATTATACCTCTTAAAAGGCCTCATCTCGTATAATAGCGGATATTTTTTGATAACTTTATATCGCGTTATGGAGCTCAATAAAATTAATAAGTGATAATGGTCCCCAATTTATATCCGAGAATTTTGAGCACTTAAGTGAAAGATTAGGCATAAGGCATGTGAAGACTGTTGCATATCGACCACAAGCAAATCGGACTGAAAGAGTTAATCGAGATATAGTGCAAATGATTGCAAATTATGTTAATGATCAACACGATACTTGGGATCAATTCTTACGTGAGTTTGCTTACGCTATTCGTACGGCGGTGAATGAAACAACGGGAAAAACACCGGCTGAATTATTTTTAGGTCGAAAATTGATTACACCATTTCAAAAACTAGTTATGATATCGGAAAGTTCAAATTCAAAATTCAAAAATATAAGAAAACTTTAAAGGAAGCTAGACTAAGTACGAAAATTAAACAGGAAGGTGGGAAAAATATTATAATAGACGTAGAAAAGACATAAAAATAAAGGTAAATGATTGGGTCTTATTAGAAACACACCCTGTAAGTTCAACTAACAAAAGTATGTGTGCTAAATTTAAACAAAAATTTGAGGGACCTTATAGAGTCTTAGAAGTTAAGAATATAATAATATTGTAATATGGAAATCGGGAAAGATTAACGATTAACGTAGATCAAATAAGAATATATATCGTCTCATAGGAAATGTGACGAGGTCGAGGTCAGGAACAGGTATCCCAAATAGTATAAGATCCAAGTCAGAGGAAACTAGTACTTCGGAAAAATGCATCAAAGATTAAATGAGTCACAATATGGGAAGAAAGAAAAAATCTGCGGTGAAACGTAGTTAGAGGCAAAAGGGATTGGTAACCAATCAAATCAATATAAAAATACAGAGAGGACCCATAAAAACAAATCAACTGGTCAGATCACTACCCCTGGATTCATTTGGGAATGAAATAAAACAAAAGGTTTGAATATAATAGGGGTATTAAAGATCAGCAGGTGTGTCGAGACAGTGGACCACAAAGAAGAGAGTGGCAAGAAAGGGAACAAAATATATTAATAAAGACAAATGTCATCAGTACTATTTCTAGAAACAGGAAAAAGAACAAAGAGGAATGCACAGAAGTTCCAGATGAAGCAAAGATACAACTTAAGGCCACGACGGAGAACAGAACCCCGACCAGCCAAAGGAGCAATAGGGAAGTCAAGGAAAGGACGACAAGAGATTACAAGCCTTACAACAAAAGAAATTCCAGTACAACCGAGGAAAGAAGAGTGATAGCACCTCATCGTTGGACGTGATGGTGGAGAAAACATATAAAAATCAGGTTGTATTGTTTCATTTTTTATGATCTTCAACAAGTGGTCGGAAGGTATTGCAAAAGAAGTCTCAGGCGGTGCTTAAAGTTATAAGCCAAGTCAAACACTACAATGAGTGTTTATTTAATTTTGGAACTTTTGACTTGTTAAAAATTTTTTCTGAAGAAAACATTTGTAATCACACATTTGTTTTGCTTCGATGTATGACTTCGTGAATGCGAAAATTCCTTTGGTTATTTGTTATAATAGTTTATTGAAAAATGTTTGTAATTGTATAATATGTGTGTATATATATATGTTGTTGTATTGTTACGTATTATGAGGCATCTGGTTCGAAACGCGGCGTAGTCAAGGGCACTAACAATAATAATAACGGCGCTGCGCTCATTGGGAAGTTTTTATTTGCTTGAAGCCAGATGTGGGGGATGGAGATGAAAATTTATTGTGATATGCAAAAATAATTGTGAAATATGGATTGATATTATGGAAATAGAGACTCAAAAGTTTTTCATTTCAGGGAGACTGGCCCTGAAAATCCTGAAAAGTATGAAATTTATAGCTTCAACAGCAACAAGAAGAGAGCTGAAGTTCCAGTTCCATATGCAGAGTTAGATTTAAAAAGATTGGGTCTGCGCACCCAGAATATTTGTTTTTTAGAAAATTTAAGTGTATAAATATTTTAAATTGAATGTTGTTAAAAAGTGAGAGTGGGCATAAATTAAGCAGTAATTATTAATGTTAGCTAGTTATTCAGGTAAATTTATTGTCTGAGTTTAAATTTAAATTGAATATTAAAATTTAATTCTAAGATGAGTAATGAAAATTAAAATCAAGATAAATATTGGAAATTATAAAGTTAAAATTTAAGATTAAAATTGCAATGAAAATTAAAGTCAAGATAAATATTGGAAATTATAAAAGTTAAAATTTAAGATTAAAATTGCAATGAAAATTAAAGTCAAGATAAATGTTGGAAATTATAAAAAGTTAAAATGAGGATTTAAGATTAAAATTTAAATAAAACTCAAGCGAAAGAAAGAAATTTAGAAATAGAGATTTAGACACATGTTTATTAAGGGCATTGAGAACCCTTAAGTAAATCACGTTTTCTTCTTGGAGGGTTGTGACGTCTCTCGCGTCTTTCTGCTAACACTGCTCCTATGTTCTTTTGACAGCCACGATTATGGCAAAACTTTTTCAACCCAATACCAAGAGATAAACAAGATAATATGTAGTAGATATACTATAAAAAGGATAGAAGCTTTGATGATAAGATATAGCGTGGCAAGCTTAGAGATAGTAGTGTGGAATCATTCTGATCAATAGCGCGGCAAACTTAAAAAGATAGCTTAGTGTGTGTAATCTTGCAGATCCAGAGTTAGCAGTCCGACCGTAGCTTTAGAAGGAATAGAAGCCTAATATAAAGAAGTTGGAATCTTCTTATACAAAGTAGGGTATAGCTATCTCTCTTTAGGTAAGGAGAGAGATCTACCCAAAAAGGTAATATTTGATATAAGTAATTAGATGAATCATATTGGTAATTATAGTGAGATAAGGATCGTTGCGTGATCTGACTTAAATACACGGTTTAATTGGGTGTTGACTCTCCTTTAAATATAGTTGATAAATTAGAATTTAAGTAATATAAGTTATTCTTAATAAAAAGTTGTATTAAGAACTACTATGTCTCATCATTTTGATAATCCCTCTAGCTTACGCGGACTTTGGAACGACACATAGTCATCACAGGATGGCTATGTCGCAGAATATTGAATATGTTGATTTTAAAAATGTGAACGCGTTGAATTTGATAGCATATTTGAAGAGAGAGATTATGAGGA
Source organism: Trichonephila inaurata madagascariensis (assembly GCA_019973955.1). Taxonomy (NCBI): domain Eukaryota; kingdom Metazoa; phylum Arthropoda; class Arachnida; order Araneae; family Nephilidae; genus Trichonephila; species Trichonephila inaurata. The sequence goes on from BMAV01015977.1 coordinate 23,803, forward strand.
AATAATATTTACTTTGTGGATCCTTTACAAAACTTTTTTCCCATTCAATTTTCAAAACGAAACTATACTGATAAAAAAGTAATCTTCGCTTTACTCATAAAGTGTCGCTATCTTTAACCGTCCTTATATATTTTTTTTATCAGGGCGTAGTTGTGAGTATTTGAAAACCAGTGATGAAAGAGACTGGGATTCTTTTTTTAAGATTCTTTCGATGTATTCTAAAGAAATAACTGAATTTCGTTTTGAAATCTGAATTATAAGAGTTAAAGAAGGAGATATATTTTTCACTAAAGAAGAAATCGATCTATCTCCTATTTTTATGCCAGGAAATTTTTACTCGAAGAATACTGGATTTGTATTTTGTTGGACTATATATATTCATATATCAAAGAAGTCATCGTTGTTGTTTTTTTAGTTTCCACTTCATGTAAATAATATTATTGTTATAATTTTTTGTTGCTGAAATCGTTTATGATTTTTAAGTTGAGAATTACTTTAAGCAATAACATGTATCAATTTGCTGCTTGTTGATAAGCTGTCTATCGTAATAAGTTGTCAAGAAAGATGAAAATTTGATGCTTTTAAACTGATTGTCAAGCTGTGAAATTTATTTGGATTCTTAAGATATAATACGTTAACACATTTAATTTTAATATGTGTAAGCGGTTTTTATACTGATTCTTCTGGAAAACATCAAACAGAATAGAATTATTTATATAAAAGTTTGATTCGCTTATGAAAATAATAGTTCTAATAGGTATTTCATTGATTTTTAAAACTGTAACACGATGAATGCCAGTTTTGATCTACGCAATGCTATCTTGATTCACCGTTTACCGGATGTCTTAGAAAAAGCCGGTGCGCAAGCCTTAGCTGAATCAATTTCTATCCCCTTGAATCGGTTACACTGATGAAATCAGATCACTGGGGTGTAAAAGTAATCCTCGATAATGATACTAATTTCAAAAAAATGGTGCTGAAAGGATTTTTAGAAGTTTCAAATAAAGTGTATTTAGTTTATCCTGTGGTTACAGACTTAGCAATTTGCGGAGCCGGTCCCAATGTTAACGAAGCAATGCTGACATCTCTGCTGAAACCCTTTGCTCCCGTTTTGTTGGTTTATCGAGAAAGAAATGGATGCAATGGAACATCAACTAGAAATTTCAGAGGAATACTTCTTCATCCGGAGATACCTGAGGAAATTAGAAAATGGACATGGATTAAACTGAAATCTGGTGCGATTGATAACACAGAATTGAGCATTACTTTTTTCTGTCGATTTTGCAGACAGTATGGGCACACCAGGCATGAATGCAACACGGTGAAACTTCAAAACTCATCGAATGGTAAGTTGAAGTCTAAATTAATTGTAATAGAAATCTGATTTTAACAAATCAGTTTTAGCAAGGTAACACTCAAATATAAATCTCAAGAACTAATGATCTTGTAAATACAAATTTTTAAAATCTTTTAAATTTGAAAAATCAGAAAGAAATGATAATTTATTGTTCTAGAATTCATAAAAAGAGGATATTTTGAATATATATATATCATTTACAACTATAGACTAAAATATTCAAAATAAGAGAATCTGACAATTATATGTAACGTTCACAATTTAAACGACTTGCGGAGCATCCTGCCTACATTTTAGATATTAAAGTAATGACTTTTCTGCTTTTATTTTATCCATTTCATATTTTTAATGTTTTTTTAAATTTATTTCTTATTTTTCTTATTTCTAATTTTTTAACGTCTTCAGTTCTTAGGTGCAATTAACACGACCGTAATTCTTTTGATTGAATAAGACATTTCAAACACAAGAGAGTATTGTCTTCAATTCCTACTATTAGTTCACACTCTTCCTATATATATATATCTTGTTCAAATTTTTAATTGTTAATAAAATACTTTTTATTCATCCACTCAAGTTCTAATACATTTTTTTAAACTTGCAGTGGATGGCATTTGATGTTAATACAGTTTTTTCAATTATTAATTCATTAATTAAACTAAAAAATGAATAAATAGTAACAAAGAAAAGTAATAGTCCAACACCATATAAAAAAAGAAAATCATTCGTTGTATGCCTGTAGCGCAATGGATAACGCGTTGGACTCCTAATCCGAAGGTCGTGGGTTTGAATCTTACATGGAATGGCCTAATTTCTCAGAATGTGATTTATGAATGAATAAATAGTAACAAGCAAAAATAATAGTCCAACACCATATATATAGAAAGAAAAATCGCCTTCTCTTTTGCCACTTAATATTGTGATTTTGTCATTTGCATACATTTATTTGTATTAACTGTAATTATTTAATAAAAGAAATATCTAAATAAAGTTTTTCTTTGTTGACCTAAGTAAATTGACTTTTATATATATATATATATATATATATATATATATATTATCATATATATATATATATATATATATATATATATATATATATTACTTGTTTTATGTACAAAACAGAGTTTGATGCTAAACTAGAGTGAGGGCGATACACTCATTTTTTCCGGTAATATTATGTAAGATGATTTTTAATGTGTTTCCATTAACTAATACGCAATTAGCATGAAATTTCAGTTGATACTATTATATAGACCAGAGATCTTGATTCAATTCGTGATAAATTTTGGGGATTGTTTTTATATATATATATATATATATGTTATATTTGCTTTTAAGTAAAGACTTGTGCGAAAATATCATTGCTGGAAAAGTTCTGATCAAAACTTTAAAATTTAATTTCAAAAGTAGGAAATACTTCATATAGGTTTCTAAAGCTTTGTTTTACCTTACAGAATTCTTTTAAAATTTAAATATTCTAAAAATCGGAAAAGTTTACAGAGTGTGTGTTATAAGCAAATTGTTTCATAGTCTTAATTCAAACTACACGTAGATCAATTAAAATATTCTTTTTGCTATTGTAAAATTATTGAATGCATTATCTTCAACCACGCACGAATCAAACACTTTTTGGTAAACATAATTTCCCCCGAATTAATATCTTTTAATAATGAAATGTGTATAATCTGAAATTATTTTATGTGTATTATAAATGTGTTTTGTAAAAGGCAAATTAAATTCGCCTTCTAAAAATTTTTTCAAAATTAATTAGGGTTTTTAGAAGTATATTGACCGAAAGAAAGTTGTGTGTGAAGAGTAAGGTACTACCTTAAATCAGTCGTTTTCCGAACAAGGTTTATTTAAGTAAAACTAATTCATTAATAATATCAATTAAATGTTATACCTAATAAAAATTCCCTGTTTTTTTTGCAATTCCTACTATTAGTTCATTATCTCCTATATATATATATATATGCATAGGGACTGGTTAAACCTACGTTTCTAACTATTTTTATGGATTATTATGGATTATATATATATATACATATATATATCTTGTTCAAATTTTCAATCGCTAGTAAAATACTTTTTATTCATTCATTCAAGTTCAAATACATTTTCTTAAAACTTGTAGTGGATGACATTTGAAGTTAATACAGTTTTTCAAGTATTAATTCATTAATTAAATTAAAAAACAAGTAATATAAAAAAAAAATTTTTTAGTCAGTTCCTACTTAGATCAACAAAGAAAAATTTTATTTTAGCTACTTTTTATTAAATAGTTACAATTAATACACATATGTACAGTTTTAATAGATAACATTTTAAAGCATGTTATATCAAAATATTCACCACATTTATTCTTAGTTTATGCATTTAATCTCTTACCCAAACTCGGATATGCAAGGTATCTACAAAATCGTGCACAAAATAATGATTTATTGCATGTAAAATAAACAGGAAAAAATTAAAAAACATATTGTAGTATACCTATGACAGAATCATAACATTATGTGGTAATTGATTTTTATTAATTATCATTAAAGTACCGTATTGCTATCCAAAACAATCATGTACATAAAATTTCAGTTCAACCGAAGGTTTAAAACGTGAGAAAAAACCTTTTAAAGTTTTGACACAAGTCACCAAAAATGATGCCTTATCGCATTTTTACCCAAAACAATCATGTATATAAAATTTCAGCTCAATTGAGCGCTTTAAAATGTATTTTATTAACGATTGAAAATTCCACGAAGATAAATAAATAAATAAATAAATAAATAAATAAATAGAGAGTGTGAGCTAATAGTAGAAATTTAAAAAAGAAAGAAACAAACAGTGCATTTCAATAAAATAGTATATTAAAAAGAAATCACATTCTCGCAAATTAGACCATCACCTTCAGATCAGAATATCAACGCGTTACCCATTCGGCTACAGGGACACAACGAGCTATTTTCTTTTTTATATATGTTGTTGGATTATTATTTTTTTGTTCATTTTTTAATTTAATTAACGAATTAATATTTGAAAAAACTGTATTAACATCAAGTGTCATCCACTACAAATTTTAAAAAATGTATTTGAATTTGCATGGATGAATAGAAAGTATTTTATTAACGATTGAAAATTTGAACTATATATATATATATAAATATATATAGGAGAGTGTGAACTAATAGTATGAATTGAAAAAGTTTCGTGTTATACGTCGGAATTTACGATATTTAAATTAATCATCAATTTCGCAAATAAAGAAGCATTCGTGAGATGTTGCATCTTTTCAATTATAATTTTAAACTAAATTGAAATGAGCTTAAATTAACTTAAATTAATGTCTGTTTATTTAACTGCTCGCTAATTACTCTGAGTTTGAATTCTTGGCGTACTATAACATAAGCAGACTTTACAATTCAGCATACAGTTTAATGATTGAAAACTGTATTCACATTATACACTACTCTATATAAAAAAAAACGATGCACCAAGAAGGAGTTGCCTGGTTGTAATGAAAATTTCGTATTCAAAGTCATTTCAACCGAACATGCAAATGATTAAAATTTGGTGTTCATCGAATGAATAGCGGGAGCTACAGTGCATCGGAATTGCTCACTCAGCAGGTGTCTGTAAGAAGCGATTCTCAATCTGATGGTGAAAATTTCTGTTGCATTGCGATTTAGGATACCTTAGAACAACTGAAAAAAGGCCTCACTGTAGGATTCGAGCTCATTACGAGCAGCTACCAGAGTTTGAAAGAGGTCGTATCATTGGACTGAAAAGAGGGAGGTTGGGCAAATCGGAGAATCGCTTGTCATATGGGTCGAGGCGATGCGGCCATTAGAAGATGCTGGCAAGAATAGGTGGACAATGGCGGATTTCATCATCATGATGGTAGCGGTCAACCTAGGGCCACAGCAGATCAGGAAGACAGATTGATTGTCAGATCAGCTGTCACAGCGCTTGAATCATCTTTACCAACCATCAGACGTACAACCTGCACACGAGTGTCCACCATGACCATTCACAGACGGCTGATAGGGCGAAATTTACGCTGCCTGCCATTCACGCCTGCACACCGTTGAGCTGGATTTCAGTGGTGCTTGAATCGATCAGGTTGGAATCATGCTGACTGGGGACGTATAGTGTTTAGCGATGAATCCCGCTTCCATCAGTGTCCTGACGAACATCGAAGACGTGTCTGGAAACGGCCAGGGCAGCGTGCTGATCCTGCTTTCACTATTGCACGCCACACAGAACCTCAACAAGGAGTTATGGTCTGGGTGCCATTTATTTTGAAGCCGGACCCCTTTGGGCGTCATTAGAGGCACACTTACAGCACAGCGGTACGTCGACGACATTCTGAGAACTGTTTTCCTAGCGTTCGTTTTGCAGTTCCCCGGTCTTATTTTTCAGCAAGATAATGCCAAACCATATACCACACGTGTTGCTATGAACTGTCTTACAGCTTATCAAACACTTTCTTGACCAGCCAGATCACCAAATCCCTCTCCATTCGAGCATGTCTGGGATATGATGAGAAGACGACTGCATCTAACAGGGAATGTTGATGACCTGGCCCGACAAGTGGAGCAAATTTGTCAAGAAATACAGCAGGAGACCATCAGGGTGCTTTATCAATCATGTCCCTCGTGTGGGGTTGTTTCCAGGATAGAGGTGGGTCAACTTCTTATTGAGCTCGTTACTTTGTAACTATGCAACTCTGAAAATAATCATTAAATTTTTCTGAAATTTTAATCATTTTTTATTCCGTACATAATCTGTCTACCCACTAATTTTTGTCTCTATCGGAAAGCTCGTTCTTGATGCGTCGTTTTTTCTTTTTTTGTTATAGAGTGTATTTTTAAGGAATTTTAATTTCTTTAAAATGAGTACATCCTGTTTATTTATGTTACTTTTCAAAATTCAGTAATAAAAAATAAATAAAACTCACGTTTTTAAAGGCTTTATTTAATATCACAAGCGATAAGAATCATTGTTCTTTTGTTTAAATCCAATTAGGTAATATTAATGAAAATGCTATTTCTTATCTAAGAGACAATACAGATTTTAAATCCAATCGATATGTAAAGGTAGATAAAATATTTGACATCTAACTCAAATCAGAATAGGCGTAACCCATTTAAAAATTAAGAAATTAATTTAAAGAATAAAGGTTTAGTAACTCAACCTTCTTGATTAAATAAGTTAAAGGCTAAGTGATAAAAATAATTATCTTTTCTATAAAAAAATTTGAAACTGTATTCTAACAATTAACGGCAACAGTTTTTTTAAAAAGATTTATTTTTTATTTCTATATCCTTTATTTCATATTCATTTGAAACGTAGTTCTTATAATTTCTTTAATAAAATATAGACATTTATTCGTTCTGTTCAATACAGGTTACGATAAAACTAACTGATTAATTTGGTTTAGCGAAAGTTTTACTGCTTTGAAAATTTTCAAGAAAAGTATTAAAGATATTAATTATTTTTTTATTTCCACGCACGCACGCACAAACACACACACACATGACACAACACACACTTACCACTTTATTAAAACAAATTAGTATTGCACCCTAAGACTCAGTGGTTGAGTAGTAGCGTATCGCGTTTCCACAGGTCGGGTTTTATTCCCCGGGGTGGGCAAATCGACTCCCGCTTTTCATCCTTACTGCAGTGGATCGATAAATGAGTACCAAAATTGCGGGGCTTAAACACTTCGGGTCTCGTATGGGGGGGGGCACAAGGCCGGCCCCATGGGCTGTTACGCCACTGGTTTGAGTTCTGTACCCTGGTCCCAAGTAGAAAACCATAGTTATTCGAAAATTTGATCAATAAAAATCAGAAAAAAGGAAAATCAAGTGACGATTTTTTTTTTTTAGTTCAAGTTTGAGGATGAACACATTTAACTCTATTCACCTTCAAATCATTAAAAAAAATTTAAAATTTCCTGGTTTCCTACAGTCAAAAAAAAATTTAAAAAAAGTTTAATCCTTAAAATAAGGCCTCTCATACTCTCGATGGTGATTGGTGAATATTAACGTCACACAGTGGGCAGTTTTCCCCCTCTGGCCCCCAAATTTTTAAGGCTTTAAAGTCTTTATATTTATCTAATGATCACAAATCATAGTAATTAATGTAAATTGGGTATTCTTTTCTGTTTTTTCTCTAAAGTTAATGGGTCTTAACCCGCAATCACTCCCCGGGGGGTTCTGACACCCCCAAACAAAATTTACAGGATTCTAAAAAAAATGTGCAGAACCACGATTTTTTCTGAGCGCCATTTTTTGGTCACTGAACCTTCAGGCCGATTCAATCCCCCTTTCTCGAACGATTGGAAAGTAATGACCTTCAAAAGTTTATCTG
>BMAV01015978.1:45070-63580 GCA_019973955.1 Trichonephila inaurata madagascariensis
CGAGTTTCATTCTCAGAAAGCTCTCTCCACAAATTAGCGATTTCATCAGGGCTTAGAACTTTTCTACGTGCCATCGTTTCAGGGAGTCTGTTCTGCACGGTTCGAAAACCGAATGAAATTCCTTTTATGAGCAGATGAACAAATGCTTTTTAACAAAACACTTAAATACAACGATTTTTTAGTATAACTTGACTCATTTCCGTTGTGATCCCAATAACACTGCATTTACTGTATCCGACTACGTTCGGAACCGTGATTTTGCTAAAACGTATAATTGGATAATATTTATGATATTTTTAGTGTCACTTAGATTAGAAAATGTATATAAAATTGTTTTGAGAATATTATTACAATAAAAAATAATTTAAGTACAATATTTTGACAAAAAATGAACATAGAGTGATCCATTTTCAAAATATTCTCCTTTTGTGCAAAATGCTTCGATTACAATAATATTTTGCCTGTCTATAGCTCAGATCTCTGTACAGAGGCGTAACTAGAATTTTTGAAATATATAACTTAGAAGTGGGTTTATCCATATTTTACGACAACAGAAGTTAGAAATTTTAAGAAAAAAACGCCGACAATTATTTCAATTGGTTGCAACAGTGAAAATAATGTGAATTTTTCAAAAATCCTAGTTCAGACTCTCTGGAGAAGTCTTTACTTTATATAAGCACACACACACACACAAAATATTATTTTAGAAGCATTTTTTATAAAAGGAGAACATTTTGTGAAAAAAGGTTATTCTAAGTTAATTTTTTGCCGAAATATTGTATTTAAATAATTTTTTTTTGTCAAAGTGTCCTTAAGACACTTTTATACATGTATTCTAATCTAAGTGACACTAAATATGAATGAGTGAGTGTTTGGGTTTATAGCGCAAGAGCCAAATCTGGCTAAGCTGCACCAAACATTTGTTAAAACATGAAAATAATATTTAAAATATCTAAAATCATTCTGATAATACACTTTAAAATTTAAAATATCAAAACAAGAATTAAAGACGTATTCTAACGATAAAAACAAACTTTGGTGGGGGATTACCCCCCACCAAGACAAACAAGATCTTAAATTAACGAATAGATTTATGCATAAAGCAAAGATTACATGTAGATATGACGACTGAGAAATGTCACTTTTTATATTTCGTAGGGGTTATATAAGTATATTTCACAATATCCTTTTTTGTTTCCCCTAAGGTATTGAGATTCTTCGGTCACTAAATATGAAAATTGTCCATTTATACGCTTTTTTAAAATCACGGTTCCGAACGTAGTCGGATACCTTAAGTTCAAATAATTGTGAGATATTACTTCTGAAAGAGTTTGTTTTTCTAAGTGAACTATCTTTTTCTGAACGACAACCATTTATAACGATAAATTGCCTTGGTGTCGAAACGACATCAGGGGTTGTGTGTTCTAGGAATATTCAGTTTTAAAATCTCTCCTAATTAACCAAGAACCACAAAACATTTTTCTGCAATCACCGTGGAAAATGATTAAATGTCACAAAATATTTTCAAATTCGCTGCAAAAATGCGGAAAGGAGAACAAACTAAACATGCTTTGGTGTCCAATCGGCACCGACGGCCGTTCTTGTGTTCAGACGATGTGAGAAAGCGGAATACCATCTCAGGTGTCATTCTCGAAATTTGACCGTGGTTCAAAATTGCAGAACCTGTCACCAGAAACTTTTTTGCTTAGAAGTGGAGTGGTTATAAACAATTAATCAAGTGTGATTAAAATAAATATTATTCTTCAATCAAAAACAGCTGAAAATAGTTTTTTTGCATTCATTTCTGAATTTTAAAATAACACTTTGAGAAAAAGTACTTCAATTCATTTTATTCGGAGCTGATTTCAAGACACGATTTTCAATATGCCTCCTAACAGAAAGATATCGTCCTTTTCTGTTATTTTATGCCGTTTTGCTTTTATCTATTGAGACATTTCAGAATGATTTATAACGCTACGGTAGAAATGATATTTTTCCCAACAAGCCAGAAAAATGAAGAAGAAAGTTTTATTGTTGAGAAAGGAGAAAAAGATAAGAAGGAACGAAAGGACATGCGAAAATTCGAAATCTGTTTTCTCACAATAGATCTGTCTGTATTCAATTTAGAATACCCTATCGTCCTTGTAAATAAAATGCAAAATAAGTGAAGTGATTTCGAATATATTTACCGCAGGATTCAAATATTTTATTCTTAAACCATGTGTTTATATTTTTTCTCGCAGGGTTTTTTTCCCCTTTATGTTTCAACTAAACTTCTACCCTTTCTTTTTTTCTTAAAAACTTCAGTAATAAACAAGTGTTTAAGTTTTTTTTTTTCAAATGTCATTTTTAAAAATTGGCTGCTATTGTTAAAGAATAAAAATCAAAGTTTAAATATCATGGTAATTTTTTATTCAGATTTCCAGTTTATGGCTGTCGAACTTCAATAAGACCTTAGAGCTTAAGTCTGGACCTTATGGTATGTATAGTGAGAGTGATACGCATCGCACTATAAAGCTGCAGAACATCTATTGATGATGGACCTCGTAGTTTTTAACCCCTTCCCCTTTCTTAACTTCCACACCAACGGGAGGACATTTTGAGCCTCGGCGTATTTAACGTGCATCGGCCCCTTCTGCACGGCGGGTCTTCAGCAGTACTAGGCTCGGACCCATAACATGCTAGCCACGAGTCCGTAACCATGACTACTAGGCTGCCGTGGCTATTTATGGTAAGTCTAATAGGTATCCTATATGTTTACTTTAATTGATACTCAAATTTCGCGTCAGAAGAACTCAAGTGAGCTAATAGATCAAATTTTTCATGTCACCGGATCGTTACCTAGAAGTATGAGTGAGTGAGTGAATATTAACGTCGCACTGTTCAGCTACAAGAGGGCTTTTGGCGACAGGCTCGTAATTTTGAACCATGGCCATTATTATAATAGAAGCATTTTTCTCAAAAGGAGAACATTTTTAAAAAGTTTATTCTAAGTTCATTTTTAGCCGAAATATTGTATTGTCATATCGAATATAAATTTAAGTTGAACTGAACACTTTAACACGGGAGAAAAAAACCTTTTCAAGTTTTGACACAAGTCGCTAAGCGAGTGGCTAAGTCACCAAAAATGATGCCAACGTGGTTGTGTGTATTTATAATTCTTTAAATAATTAGTTTTAATCAATTAATTTTTATTAATTATTATTATATTATTGTATTGTCATTCAAAATAATCCTGTATATAAAATTTCAGCTCAGTTGAGTGATTTAAAATGTATTTTATTAACGATTGAAAATTCCACCAAGATAAATAAATGTATAAATAAATAAATATATAGAGATTGTGAGCTAATAGTAGGAATTGAAAAATAAGGACCAGTTATATTTTCACTATATATATAAGCCTAACTTTTCCATTCTCTCTCAGCATATATATAAAAACCTCTAAATTTACGAAAGAATGCAATAATTTCCTGTCGGAAAAAAAAGTGTAAGTTTTTCTTGAAAATATTAAAAGTAACATAAAAGCTAATTTATATTATTTTTTGTTTATATGTTAGAGAAATATATGAACCCTCAGTGGAAATGTCAGTTTAATAATAGCATTTACGTCACCGATTTTGTGTATCACAAGAGCAATAAAGAACAGCACATAGTAAAAAAGCAGCCAAGAAAAGTCCTTTTTATTCAAAATAGATAAACTTTAATCAACGCATAAAAGGAAAAAATATGAAATTTCATATTCAAAGCTCCAAAGATACGTAAAAAGATGTGTGGCCCTATTTTTAGAAGCGGTGAGACAAATATGAATGCCGCACTGTTCGTGGAAAAGATTCCTTGCTGTAAACAATATATAGAAGAAATTGCTCATCTTTCGAGCCTTTTGCATAATATGAAAGGAAACATTTCTTTTTTTTTTTTTTTTTTTTTAGCTCTCTATTGCATTTCTCGGTATTCATATTTATTAAAAAGGATCAAAATATCTTGATACTGAAAAATAAAGTCATAACTTTTTAAAGTTTCTGCGTCGAGAATTGTGTATGGAAATTGGAACGATATATTTATTCATAGTTGCTTAAAGTTCTTTCAAAACTTTATTTATAAATCATAAATCATTTAGATACATTTTAAATGAACACAAGTGGTTTTGCGTTTGAAGCATTTGACACCATCTGGAGAATAAAGCTACTTTATTGCATGTTTTTGTATAACTAATTTAAGAAAACACATTATTTTATTTTAAGATATTGATGCTTTAGAAAAATAATATAAGGGCAATATATATATGAGATTTATTAAAATAAAATATTTGCCATAATGAATCTGCTGTGAATGTTTTTACTCACATTTCATTGTAAAGTAATGAATTTCGCAGGAAAACATTTCCGATAAAATAAATAATCGGAAAAAATACGTGAGAACAAAATATTTACTTATTTCACAAATAGTTATCTTTGTCTCAATACTTTAAATTTCTCAGTGTTTTCAACGTTTACATGGGAGATTACACAACCGAGTTTTAACGTGCATGTACCCTGTGAAAGTTTTTCGACGTATTCTATATTAAATCTTTGATTTTTTAACTAAAATAAACATTTCACAAGAAACTTTTTTATCAAAATTTCACTACATAGATTAAATAAAATTTTTGAAGAAACAGGATAAAATTAAATTTTTGAAACGTTTCTTTATATTTATAATATTCTGCTTACGGAATTGGTTATAATAACACTTCGTAAGTTATATTCGGAAAAAGTTCTAAAGGAAGAGTAATAATAATTTCTTTTAGTGCTATTACTAACAATACTTATAACTTATTTCACTTAAATTTTCAATATTTATAAATTAAATCACTAATGTTTAAAAAGCTTGTAACTTATATTATTTATATTAAAAATGCTTATTTCTTTTATCTTTTCAAGCAAATCGTTTTATAGATAACATTATCTACGATAAAGTACCGTGTGAGGAATAAAAAAAACAATTAAGATAAAGTAACCTCAAGTGCAGAACACTGTAGATTTAAACGTAAAACCATGCAAGGCAAGAGTGTCAAACTCAAAGGCTAATTTGGGCCAAACAAACAAGGTTTAACTTTAGATGGGTCTAACAAAATCAATATTCATAGAAACGTGAATTTATATTGAATAATACATTATAATAAACATAAATAAAAGAACAAGAAAAGCTTAATGTTTATTTTAGTCCTGACACTTGACATCTCTTCTCTGTTTTTATCTTACCTTTTTCAGAAGAAATTTTGGTATATTTTATTATATACTGTGACGGGCTCACGTGTCTTTTCTTTAACATAACCTCAGGGTTCTTTGGTGGCCAAGATTAATGGCAACTCTTTTCCAACCAAAACCCAAGAAGCGAAATGTGAACAAGAAATGCAAATAAGATAGCTTTTAAAAGAACAGAAGTTTCAGTAAGCGAGATGGCAATTTGGGGAATGTTATGTTTGGAAGAGATACAAGCGTGAATTGACAGTCTATCGTAAAGTTACCTGGAAACCCAGCCATTACTACAAGGTGCATACCATTGCACGCGCGCCCAGACGTTTCCATATAAAGATTGGAGTTAAGTTTGGAATTAAGGTAGGACTGATTATTTGATATTAAGATTATAATATTATTAGAAGTGCAAGTAGGCGGATTAAATAAGCAAATAGAGGAAGTGGTCTAAATTGCGCGATTCGGTTTAACTATCATTGTATGTGTTGTTCATTATAGATTCTTACTCCTTTAAATTTGTCTAAATTGTTAGACATTTAAGTTCTATTCTTAATAAAGTCATATTAAGAATTTAAAATGTCTATTCCTTTTACAAACCCTACACCTCTAGCTCAAGCTGACAATCAAAGAAACGGTCACCAAAGAGGGACGGTATCACAATACTATTGTGTGCCGATATACTGGTCGGACCGCAAAAATTTTCGTTGCGGGTCACATGCGGCCTGCGGGCCACAATTTCGACACCCCTGATGTAATGTATGTAACCTAAGGAAATTGTTTTATGAGGATCCGTCTAAGTAAATTAATTTGAGAGCCATAACAATTAATTAAAGATAGATATTTGACCATTACAACTAAATTTAAAACGGGTGCAACATCTACCAACTGTATCTTAAAATTTTTACGGATACAAATTTAAGATTCTATATAAAATGCTAAATTTGAGAGATTTGGTTTCAAGAAGACCACTGTATGCTCTTCAATTTCTTCTGCATGCGAAATATATCCACATTGGAGTAAAATTCATCGGGAGACCATTCTATTCATGGATGAATCCAGCTTCAACTTAACTACTTCTTATTTAAGTATCTTCAGCTAAAGGGAGGCAGGAGAAGAGTTAAAGAGATGAACTCTTAGAGCTTTGTGTTCGCTTTTTCGGCAGTATAATTAGCTTTAATTTCTTTTTCATGGATTAGAATGCTTACGTACATGGATGACAGCGCTTATCGCCAAAGGGCTCATTTAATCAGCGAATTTCTGGAAAGTGAGAATATTTTCCAGATATATTATCGAACTAGATCTCCAGACTTTAAATCTATACATCAAATCCGAAATTCTCTTGGGAAGGCAAATTGAAACTCGTCCTCAGCATTGCTGGGAGGACTAGGGCTTGTACTTCCAAACAGATTGTAAAAATATTTCTTAAACAATAAACAGGTAAAGAAATGCTTCTTACCTGCCTTTTTCAAATGAATGGGGCGGTAAGTCGATGCAATGTTCTTAATTAAAAAGAAATGACTTGATTCAAAATGTGAAGGCTATTTGAATTTTAAGTAAAATATATTTTAGCCAATTCACAAATTTTAAAAGAGTTAAGAGTATGTACAAGTAGGATTATATATAAGAATTCAGCGCACTCTAACAAAAACTTCGTCTGCTTTCTATCAGTTCTTAAGACACACTGCCAGTTTGACAAATGGCACTGGTAATTGAAGCTCACGTAGATCTCAGGTCTCCAACAAAGGCTGACTTCGATAGGTACTATAATTTCCTGCATGAATTTACATTGTGAAAGCTGTTTAACTATTTGAGGAAACTGTTAACCTTTTAAACAATTTTTGACCAAACTAACCTCTTTATCATCTTTTAATTTTACTAATATTTTACTTACCTTGTGACGGGGCTTTGTCAGGATAACTTCTATTAATCCTCTTGGGATTTCTTTGGGGCCAGAATGGCAATTCATTCCAACCAACCCAAGAAGAGAGCTTGGTTATGCAGATTAGGAATCATATACATTGGAGCGTTAGTATTCGCGATGGGGGCTAGGTGAAGCTAAGTGAAGCGCGCAGCGCTAAGTGAAGTAAGGTAAAGTTCTAGGCGAAGAGTGTTAGTGTATTTTGTGAGTTTGGTGAGTTGGTCTAAAGGTGCCAGTGAAGATAAGTAAAAGTGGGTATTGCCTTAGCCAGAGCAAGACAGATTGAAGGATAAATTGATGATTTACGGACCGTAGCTGTTCGCCAAGGAAATAGTGGTAAGCTTGTTTGCTTAAGCTTTAAAAATAGATCAGATACTATTAAGTTAGGAAATAATCTATATAAATATAGATTCAGTGGTTGATTGCGCTATATATCAGAATTACGGTTTGCGTCGCATTACTCCTGATCATAAGCCTCCCCTAGTCTAGTGTTGTTGTTTTGTATATAAATTAAGATCATAATAAACTGGTTTTATAATGGCAGAGTTTAGAAATTCATCTTTCGTTCCCTCAGACATAGGTCGCGTGGATAATGAAGAGATGATACCCCCAGGGCGCGGGGTATCACAACCTTATCTATATCTAGAAACGTATGTATCAATCATTTGAAGTTGAAAATTTAAGTATGAATAAAATATATCTGTAAAATAGAATTGCATGCTTATTAGTTTTCATAAGAAATGAAGCATTTTAAATGAAAAAAAAGATTAATAAATGACCTTTATTTACAACAATGACACAAATTTGGTCTGTTTCATGTTAGCAAATCGAAGAAGCATACAATACATTCCATCTAACATAAATGAGATAAAAAAATTATTTTGTAAAAATAAAATTAAAATAAAAAGGCTTCTTATTTCATATTATATGATGATAATTTAAAATAAACTCAAACTCAGTCGCTCAATAGCCCATGAGGGCCAAGGCTTACTGTGGCCATCCCAGTATACGTAACCAGTGGGCAGATGAGCAGATACCCCGATCAGATGGTCAGTCTGAAGCGGGATCCCCAGTGTTTAAGTCCCCAAGCAAGCTTAATACTCAATTATCGACCCACTGAAGGTATGAAAAGTTGAGTCGGCCTTGCATAGCCCGGGAATAGAACCCGGACCTGTGGTGGGGAAGCGCGATTCGCTACCCCTCACCCACTGGGCCTTAATTTTAAAAAAAATGCTAATTAAAATAAATTGCAAAGAAGATAGTTTTCTGTGAATCTTCTTCAATGAGTATTTAAGAACTTTCGTGTAAGACGAGTCAAAACTTCCTCAAATTTATATTTAAATAGTGAAAATTGAATTTTTTATGTACCAGATTCTGTAAAGAAGTTGACTAACTTTAAGGACTTTCTCATACATAGTTAGTTTTGTTAATATATTATATTAAATTTGCATAACCCTTATATGTAGCTTGATATGCTTACATACTGCTGTAGTCACCCATCCAGTATAGTGGTTAGCGACGCTGACTGCTGTGCCGTAGGGTTTGCGTTCGAATCCCGGAGAAGGCATGGATGTTTGTAAATGTATATTGCCTTCGCGGCATGGGGGTACTCTAAATAGCCGTCGAGTCGCATATCCTCTCGTAAAATTGGTGGAAGAGTAAGAAAAATGGGAGGCCCCTGTCGATCCCCAGGGGGCTCTATCTCAAAATTGGTACGGAAACGAGCTAAATCGTACTGTCACATAAAAGCTGCAGCTAACAACAGACGTACAATCTAGCCCTTTGCCCTGATGAATTTGGTGGGCCTCGATCTGACTACGTCAGACAGGTGGCATTAGCAACATATACTGCTGTAATTTGCTTCGGCTGCAATGATTATAATAATACTTTCGCTGTAGAGGGGAAGAAGAGAAATCTATTTAATCTGTCTCTTCCTTCACAATATCAATGTAGCCCCGGTAGCTTGGTGGTCAAAGTCACGGACTCGTGGTATGAGTTCAAGCCTAGTTCCACTGAAAACCCGCCGTGTAGAGGGGGCCTATGCACTTTAAATACGAGGTGTGAAACAAAAAGAGAGAGAGAAGTCTAATAAATCATTGCAGTTACAGAATCAGTTCTCCGTGTCGGCATCACCTTCAAAGTAATTTCCTTCAGCATTCACAAATTTCTGCATTCGGTGCTGCCATTGCTGGTAACATTTCTGGAGCCGGTTTTTTGGAAGTCCCTTTAAGATATTTTCCGTTTCTGCCTGAATATCTTCAACTGAAGTAAAATGGGCTCCCTTGCAGCAAGATTTAACTGTAGGAAATAAAAAAAAAAGGTCGCATGAGGTCAAATCATGTGAATAAGTAGGATACCTCATCGCAGTAATAATTTGCTGGTCAAACTGCTGGACAGATAAGGTGGTGTGAGCGGATGCAATGTCTTGGAACAACAGTCATCCATTGCTCCCCAATTATGGCCTTTATTTCCTAATTTTTTCACCAATTATTTTTATTACTTCAGTGTAGTAGTGTTAACAATTTGACCACTGATTAAGTGGGAACTCACTCATATCATGAATTGTGGCTATGTTTTGGTCCGTAATCGCTAACCTTGGGCACCCAACAGGTTCATCATCTTCCACACTGACCCTTTCTCCTTAAAACAGCTTCAAAAGCATGCGTACGAGACAAAGTTTCATCTCCATAAGCCTCGGTTAGTATTTGAAATGTTTTCGTGGCAGATTTCATAAGTTTCACAAGAAACATGATGTTGATTCGACATTTTTCCGGCAGAATGCAGTTGCACGTGTTCACTCAATGAGGCAGTACTCCCAACTGGCGTGATAGATTAAGTTGAATCTGGTCACATGGATTGAGGAGGTACGTGGATGACGTCACCAAAACAGTTGTTGCCAACCCCACTCTTTTTTCAAACTATACACAATTAGTTTCGTTTTTTTTTAATCTCACCTTGTATGTCGATGCTCAAACTTCCTCCCGTTTGTGTGGTGTGGAATGGATGTCAGATATCGTCCTCTCATTTGACCATGGTTCAAAATTGCGAGGTCCACCACATCTTTATTTGGTGATGTTAATATAACTCTCCCTCACTCGTCACAATATCAACCTCTCCTTGAAATTCTATATGAGATCACTGTTATTCCTTAACAGAAAATTTAATTCATTCCAATTCATAAAATATTTGTACAAACAGCTTCCAAAAAATAAAATTAAGCTGACCAGAAAAAATAGAATCGATAGTAGAATAAAATCGTACAAAATTAAACAACAAAAATAACAGTAAAAATCATAAAATATTTGCTTGTTGATAAAAATATACCACCATCTTTTTTCTTACAGACGAAAACAGTTAAAATTAAGTGATATATTTTATTTAATTTGAAACTTAACTATGAAAGTCACTAGTTAAAAAAAATCACACTCTTATGCATTTAAATGAGGAAAATTGTAGATGATTTTCGTTTACCTATCTATACTTGTTTCTCTTAATTTATGTTTAAATATTCTTAATGTATCCGACTACGTTCGGAACAGTGATTTTAAAAAGCACTTAAATGGATAATTTGTATATTTAGTGTCACTTAAATTATAATACATGTATAAAATTGTTTTAAGGACATTTTGACAAAAAAAATTACTTAAATACAATATTTCGGCTAAAAATTAACTTAGAATAACCTTTTTTCAAAATGTTCTCCTTTTGTCGAAAATGCTTCTATTATAAAAAATATTTTGTATGTATATATCTCAGACCTCTGTATAGAGGCCCAACCATGAATTTTGAAAATTTTACATTATTTTCAGAGTTACAACCAATTGAAATAATTATCGGCGTTTTCTTACTTAAAATTTCTACCCTCTGTTGTCGTAAAACACAGATAAACCCACTTCTAAGTTATATAATTCAAAAATTCTAGTTCAGCCTCTATAGAGAGGTTTGAGCTATATACAGGCAAAATATTATTTTAATAGAAGCATTTTTAACAAAAGGAGAATATTTTGAAAATGGGTAATTCTATGTTTATTTTTTGTCAAAATATTATAGTTAAATAATGTTTTATTGTAATACTATTCTTAAAACAATTTTATATACATTTTCTAATCTAAGTGACACTAAATATCATTCATATTATCCATTTATACGCTTTTGCACAATCACGTTTCTGAACGTAGTCGGATACCTTAAGAACAAGCAATTTGCCGAAGGTAAGCAGTTCAGAAACAGAAATCATTAGTAACAAGAAGATGAATAATTTCTGAGGCAACGAATCGTTGCTATAAACTCTCATTACTCAAACTGTGTCTCTCTTTTAAACTTTTCTTCATCGATTGTGAGGTATTTCCCTAACTCAGGCAGCACATTTATTTTAAATAATTTAGAATTTTAGGAAAGATCATTAAAAATATATTGAATAGCATAATGCATATTTCCTTTTTGTTCATTTTTGTATGAACCATATTTCTTCTAATAATATAAATTGTCGTGATTATGCATAAGGAAATTTCACACACACACAATAGAAAATAAGATTTCTTTTCGAATGATTCTTTAACTCGTTAGGTTTTTATTTAAAATGCATAAAAGGGAAAAATTCAAATCTTACCCAAAGTAGCAAAATTGCGAGCAATGAATACTTATGAAACTGTATTACTTTTCTTGCAATATAGAGATTTAAAATACAATTTGGGAATATATGTGTAATATATGGAATAATAGTTTGTATACCCGTTCTTCGCACGGGTGATTTAAAAAATTAAACAATACAGATTGAAAGATAAAGAAGATTTCAATGAGTTAATTTTACGTGAACTGCAAATTAAACAAAAAAAAGCTTTTTGCATATTTCAGCTGAACAAAAAAAAATTTTATTTGTTAAATTTTAAGTATGTAGATCTAGTAGCTGATAAAAAGGGATTTTTTTATTAATAACGCACGAAAACTCTCTTGTGGGTCGATTTTTGAAAGCACCTTCCTAATCTGATCTCTGATCAGCTTAAGTAACACATTGTTACAAATTTTGTATAATTAACGCTAAAAAAAGTGTAAATAATTTATATCTGGATGTGTAATTCGTTAAAATTACTTTCTGTTGTATTTATTTTATGTTAAAATTGTAAGATCCGCAAGCAACACCGTTTTTTAGATTATAATGACGATTCAATGGAAACATAGCGAAATGTTGGCATCATTTTTGGTAACCATATTAGCAACTTGGCGATTGATTGAATGGTGTAGAAGTTGATATGCTATAGTGTCACCTGGTGGGGAAATGCAACAAAGAGAACAGAACAAAAACCTTCTCCACAAAAAATCGCATACGCATGCCAATTTTCATAGTGATCGGTTGAACGGTGTTGGAGTGAAGAGAGTTCATATATACAAACATCCATTTATATATAGATAGATATGTGTACGCGAAAAAATGCTTTGTTTTAAATACAAAGTTGATTCAAGAAAAATTCCAAATCATGTATAATTTTGACTCAGAGATTTGTAGTAATTTAGGTTTCATCGTAGTAAATGATTTAATTATAAGTGGAAATGAGAAGAGTGTGTAAAAGACAAATTATATATATATAATAATATTTAACTCTCTTTTTTACAACAATACTTCGAAAATATTTGTAAATAGAAATAATAGTTCTTGAGCCTCTAACGTAATTTGTTTTTAAAATATTAGCTGTGTAGAGTCTTGTGTGTATATCAGATGATATGTCAGTACGATTTGATTTGATTTTAATTTATGTCTTACTGGGAAACAAACCAGTGCTCTTTGGGATAGACCTTGTAATTTTGAGCCATGATTAAGTAACGAGTACGCACCTGAGTTTGGAACCTCCTCTCCAAACCTCGACACCAATGGGAGTGTAAAGACGCTACTACTATCTATATACTACCACTATATAATAACAAATAACAAACTTTATTTACAACTTCTAACTACTCATACCTTATATATTACATTAATAAATTCTACCACCTTATAACACCTCACAAACTCTACTCAAACTTTCTCTTTCTCTCTCGTCATACACACAACTCCCCGCACTCCAGGGAATACACAACACCGCTGACGAAACAGCGCCATCTATTACCTTAACATACTTCCGGTGGATGGCCTAACCGGACATCAACAACTTGACTAATTTTTTTTTAGAGCTCTATACACCCCACTTCTGTTTGATACCAAAAATGTACTGACGCTACTACAATCTACTACCACTCTCTAATAACAAGTAACAAACATTATTTACAACTTCTAACAACTCACACCTCATTTATTACTAACTATATCTCACACCTCATTTATTACTAACTATATCTCACACCTTATACATCAATAATCTCTCACACCTTATAACACGTCACAAACTCTACTCAAACTCTTTCTCTCTCGTCACACACACAACTCCCCACACTCCAGGGAATACACAACACCGCTGACGAAACACAAAAGTATCTATTACCCTAACAGGGAGCGCAATGAATTTCAAAAGATTTATGAACATCAGCCCCGCTAGACGACGGGTCTTCAACGACACTAGGTTTCAAACTCGCTACTCGACAACAATGGCCACGAGCTCGTAACCCTGACCACTCAGTTACCTCTACAGGGATGATGTGTGAAAGGAGGAATACACAAAGGAAAATCTAGAAAAGCTTCTTTGAAAGAAAGCTTCTTTTTAAGAAATGCAGTCAACCTGACTTCGAAATAATTTTGCTAAATGATAAATTACAGCTAATTTAGTGTTTTGAGAGAGAGAACACACAATTTCTTTTAAGAAACTTACAAGTAAATCTTATGAAGCCTTATATCTGAGCATATAATCATCTATTAGGAAATTAAAGATAATTGGTTCAATTCTAATATACTTAAACTATCCAACTACGTTCGGAACCGTGATTTTGCAAAAGCGTATAAATGGATAATATTTATATTTAGTGTCCCTTTAGAAAATGTATATAAAATTGTTTTAAGAATTGTATTACAATAAAAAATTATTTAAGTACACTATTTTGACAAACAATGAACCCATTTGCAAAATATTCTCCTTTTGTGAAAAATGCTTCTACTATATAATAATATTTTGCCTGTATATAGCTCAGACCTATGTACAGAGGCTCATTTAGAATGTTTGAAATATATAACTTAGAAGTGTGGTTTTATCCATGTTGTACAACAGAGGAGAAAAATTTTAAGAAAAAAACGCGAAAAATTATTTCAATAAGTTATAACTCTGAAAATAATGTGAGTTTTTCAAAAAAAAATAGTTCAGATTTTCTGGAGAAGTCTTTATATAAGCAAAATATATATATTATTTTAGAAGCAATTTTGATAAAAGAACATTTTGAAAAAATGTTATTCTAAGTTACTTTTTTGTCAAAATATTGTATTTTAATAACTTTTTTTTTCAAAATGTCCTTAAAACAATTTTATACATGTATTCTAATCTAAGTGACACTAAATATCGTGAAAATTATCCATTTATGCGCTTTTTTTAAAATCACGGTTCCGAACGTAGTCGTATACCTTAACTACTAAATCACATAGCATTTCTCTATCTGAAAAAACATTGATCAAATTTCTAAATCTGATTTTATCTAACTTGTTGTGTCGTAATTAAATATAACTTTTTAAATTTGTCTCATCCTTTTAGGAAACAAAAGTAACAAATTTCACGATAGTCACGATTTCACAAATTTCATTCACGATTTTTCGATAGTGTTTCTTTTAAGTTACCCAAAATTGCTTCTCTTCAATAATAATAATAATAATCAAACCTTGGTTACAAAGTGTCTCTTCCTTAATAACTTAAAGTGAAATAGCATTTATTGCAAAATAGGGTGATGATGACCTCTTAATTTTAATGCAACTGTAACTAGCAATATAATTCTAATCACACTTGAGTGATTTTCTGTTCGCTTAAAAAGATAATAAATTGTTTATAAACACGTTCTGCACACTATTAGTGATCAACCCTTGCGTAAAATGACCGAATAACAATGAAATGGAAAATATGTTCAATGAATTGCACGGTAACCAGCTAAAACTCTCCGATAGCAATCTTCTTAATAACGGGGTGTATATCTTCGAGAAATTCTCTATAATAACATGTCCTGAATAATATAATCAATGAAAATTTATATTTGTTTTACATTTATCGATAATTGGAGACAAGAATTTGACAGGACACCAATTGTTTTCAATACATTATTTTCGATTTTCACAAAAATGCCGCCACTTTATCATTTAATGTTTGAAACTAAATTATCCGTAAATTCGGAATAAATGCTTTATATAATGCCATGTGAATATCCTACCGAGAATTAGAACATTAATCATCGCATTTGTAAGGATTTATCAAGCGAACAGAAATGTGAACAAAATGTCATATAGTTTCTGTAATATTTCATCATACATCATTCTATCTTATGTACAGATATCACTGTTAAAACATTTTTTTTTTTTTTGGAGATTGCTTTAAAAACACAATGATTGCAAATGTTTTTGTGTACATTCATATATGAATAATTTGTATAAAATACATCTAAAAGAATATGAAAAAATAAATAATACACAGTAGAAAATCCCCAAAACTCAGATATTGTGGACCGAAAGATGACCGAGTTAGTGAAAATGACGGGTTAAAAAAAATAAAAAACCGAGTGTTTCTTCCGAAAAGAATGGGCTGCACTTGCATGTATTGTTTGATTGAGAGAATACAACTACCCAAATATCCCTAAACAAAGGAAGCGCTATAAAGGCATAGAGCACATTTACTACATGAAAATGAAAATCAATGAATATATACAGTCGAACCTCTATTAACGAGCCTATATATTGTGAATTTTTCTTTACAACGAACATTTTCCTTGATCCCTGAACGATTTTCTTCGTAAAATAACCTCTCTATAGCGAAGTGCATTTTCTATATAACGAACTTTTTCGTTTGTGATTCAGTTTTTGTTCCCCCTTTTTTTCTTAAGGCTGTCTTCGGTAAAAGTACGAGAGCTCTAACTAAACGCGAAGCACATTTTCAGACAGAATATAATAACCCAATTTCCACGGAAATTTGCAATATTATAACTCGTACCTCTGTTAACAATAGAGTACTTTTAAAAATTCCAAAATATTCCGTGAATACTTTCTTTTTTGTTTTAATACGCGAAGGCAAAGCCCATTTGACATTACGGTATAGGATAAAAAATGCGAAACACATTTTATACCAGAAAGAATGAATCAACTAGGTTAAAATTGGGAAGTATGATAAAAAAAATGCTGCTCTCTAAAAGATAGTGAAGCCAGAATATCATATTAATTTTTTATTTCTTTTATATCTGCAAAAGTGTTCTTAATTAAGATCCTATTCTTTAACATTAACCGAAAACAGCCTTAAAGTATTTCTGAAAAAATTTCAAGTTGTTCTCTCTTTAGCATATTTTATGGTGGTCATAAATCTTGAAATGGCTTTATTAGGTCCTAACTCACCGGGAGCAATAGAGTTCAGGACGTTTCATCCAAGAAGTGCAACCTTTAACCCCCGTTGCCCAGTTCACTAGAAACATCTTCCATATCCTCTTTCACCCTCAATGGAGTTGTCCTGTGTCCCCGTGTTCTAATTATAAAATAATGTGTGTTTAATATTACTTGTATGCTTTAAATTATAAAATGTCCTTAAAATTCATTAATTTTGGTATAAAATTATTTTATTAATATTGAAAATACAGTGAATTTTTCGACATTCTTTTTTCTTGTTTTCCTTGCAGTTTTTCTTTCTTTCTTTTTTGATAGGTATAATATATGTAAAATAAACATATATTAATTTTAAAAAAAGGTGTGAATAATTATTTTTAATATATAGAGTTTATGAATTTATAATTCGTTTTATGTGGTTTATAAAATATATTAAAAGATGAACCTCTATATAACGAATTTTCCATATAACGAACTTTTTTCTGGTATTTAGCGACTTCATAATATAGAGGTCCGACTGCAGTATATAGTAATTTATCTGATCAGAGACACACTTCATAAAAATACTTTATGAAGGCAAAACGCTGTCTATATAAAAAAAATTAAGTGGCCGACTTTGCAAAATCTGTCTGCTCTTTTTTAAAGAAATACGTAGTGTCCCGTTGTCTTCCATACTGCACTCAGCGTTTTAGGAGCAGTAAGTCGGACGCGACTTTTTGTTTAAAGTACTAAAGGCGATTTCGACTGCCTTTAGTCCTTCACTATGGGATATTTTAGGAGTTTGTATGGTTTTTAACGTCAACGTCTTCATCATTTTCCGGTATTTTTTCATTAATTGTAATAGCAGCAATAATTTCTACCTCGTACATAATGTCTTACACGGTGTCGTTCTAGAACCATTGTTTAAGGCTGTTTTCGGTTAATGTTAAAGAATAGGACTCAAATGATGTGAATACTTTTTCATACTTAAAAGTACTCAAACATTAATATTATATTCTGGCTTCACATTATCCTGTAGAGAATCATTTATTTTATCATTCTACTCATTATTATACGAGTTGACACATTTTTTCTCCTATACTATAATGCTAAATGAGATATCCCTTTACATGTTAAATGGAAAAACTAATTATTTATGAAATATTCTGAAATTTTAAAAACACTATACTATAAACAAATGCATGAGTTAAATGTCACAAATTTTGATAAAAATTAAAGCATTTTTTCTGTCCAAAAATGTGCTCCACGCTAAGGTCACGTTCTTGTACATATGGCTTGATTGAATATTAACGTCGCACTGTTCAGTTATACACAAGGGCTTTTAAGGGCTTACAAGGACCACGTAATTTTGAACCATGGTCAAGTGACGTGGACGACACCTGAGCTGGCACCCCCCTCTCCTAACTACCACACCACACCAACGGGAGGATGTTTCAGCTCTCGACAGATTTAACGTGCATCGCTGCCCTACACGGCGGGTCTTAAGTGGTACTGGGCTCGAGCTCGTGACAAGGCAAGCCACGGTCTGATACCTATACCACTCGGCAACCGCGGCCACTTGTACATATGGCGAAAACAGCCTTAACGCCATTTCCATCAGTACCTGTACATCGAGGTTTTTTCGACCTGCAGGGGTGTTGCCTTGTTATCCGGACCACCGGGTTATCGAGTGCCGAGTTTTTGGGACTCTACTATAAAAGCAAAATACTAATTCAATAAAACAACATAATAAATATTTAATAGGAACAAAAATACTTGTAAGCAAAAAATTTAAAAAAAATTCCAGTGAATCCAAATGCAATTTATATTTAGGACTGAATAAATAGGGTTAAACTAGTATAATGGTGCTAGCTTTCCTCCTTTACGACTTAAGC